>JAGFZM010002304.1:253709-276223 GCA_017657215.1 Limnothrissa miodon
GAGAGAGAGAGAGAGAGAGAGAGAGAGAGAGAGAGAGAGAGAGAGATTTTGGAGTATAATAAGATGCTTACAGCATTCCACTTGCCGGGACCGGTAATCCTATTCAAAGGAAAAGAGCAACATGTGTTCATTTCAAAACACACAGGACCCTCTTGTTGCTTTCTGTTCCCATGGGATAGAAATGGGATCGAATTCAAATGAAGAGAAATCTGCCCGGTAGTGTGGAAAAATAAATAAACAGAAAAATAGAAAGAATAAATAGAACAAATACAAATATGTCAAATTCTGGGTCAACATATACAATCAATATGGCATATTTTACATTCAAACAATCAATGACCAAATCAAGCCTTTGATATACTTAAATAGCAAAAAGAGAAGTTTTTCATGAAAGCTCTTCCAAAAACAAAATTGAAGTAGATTATGAGGAGATGTAATCTCTGATCCTCTTATGGGTATTTTTTTCTGGGCAGAGGGTGTCCATCTTGTGTCAAACTTCACAGTGGAAATTTCCAGATCGTGCTACAGTATCTGCGGCTTCAGCTCCAATAGCCCTGTCCTGTCTTGCAGAGAGGCCGTTGATAGGCAGCTCGTCCACTGGGATCTCCCTTGGGGGCTTCACGATGTGCTGTGTGATACGTTAATGCGCCTAATCAACCTGTATGATCTCCTCTCACACGCAAGTTCACTCCATTAGGCCGACTGGCTTGCCTCACATGAAGCTAGACTGCTTGCTGTTGTTCCCCTTGTTAGTTGATCCGACACCTCCAGGACTTATCCTAGATCCGGTTCTATGTTTTCTCTATGACGAGAAATGGTTGGAGGGGTGTTAAGGGAGTAGGAGGAGGAATTATGCTACTTTCCATTCCACTTAGGATTGTGGGAGGGGGTGGGAGGTGTGTGTATGTGTGTGTGTGTGTGTGTATGTGTGTGTATGTGTGTGGGAGTGAGCAGGAGATGATTGTGAGGCTTTCCTTCCTGATTATCGTTGCTCTGGGAAGGCCAGTGCCGTGCCATACTTTGCTGCCATACGTCGCGTGAGGATCCCTCAAGCAATCCTGCACAGAACCGCTCAGAGACACCCCATAAAAAAAACAACGGCATAAATTAATAAAGTGACGTTAGTGTGCCGATAGCAATCTGCACACAGGAAGTAGGAATGAGTTTGGTACTGTAGAGTACTGTAGACCCAAAAACTTCTACAGATGTTACCATTCTATCACAAGGCTTGGAATGCATTTGACAGTTTTATTGGACGTCATGCAATAACTACCAGTCACCACAACAGCAGTTAAAATCCAAACAGCTGTACTGTACTACACATACACACATGCACTGATGCACTTATTTAACCTTATCTAAGGACTCAAGTCACCTTTTTTCCTGCAGATGGCATCATCACAAGCACCCATCAATGATGGATGGATAATAACAATGTCAATGTACATACACCTGTGCATGGCAACCAGGTTTAATATAATGATATAATGTTTACTATATACTAATTAACTTAGAGCATTTTCTTATGTCTGCTATAGAACACTACAATACACTATATAAGGAAACCCAATCCTCTATTCTCAGCTTGATGGTGATGGTGACGCACATTCATGGTTTGACGTGGACAGCCTTCAGACTGGCTTCAGAAGTCTCTAATTAGTGAAGCCTTGGATGCGCAGAGCAAATATAAAAAAATTAACTGGCCAAAGACACCCAGGCCAAACAGTTTGAAATGAGAATGCAGCAAGCCCGTGTGACGCTGGAAGTCGGCAGCCCACTTGAGATGGTTTCCTGAACCCCACTGGTGGGCGGAGAGGCGGGTAAGTGTATGGAATTTGGAGTGATGTATGGTTTTGGATGTGGTTGAAGTCACGGCTACCGAGTGATGGCAACAAAAATGTGACGAGCTGTGTGTGTGTGTGTGCGTGTGTGTGTGTGTGTGTAAAACACATCAGAGGGACACAGGACAGGGCACACAGGAAGAAAAGGGGACTTGTATCCAGAAAGGCAGGAGACAGAATTGTGGTCGGTCTTTGATCCCACAATGAAAGGCATATGTTAAGAGTCTCTCCTTAACTCTTTACATGGAAACACACACACACACACAGAGAGAGAGAGAGAGAGAGCGCAGCACACACAACTTGGATCATAAAAAATATAAAGCAAATAAGAAATAATCATAATAAAAAACTACACAATCAATCAACACAATCAACACAAGAGGTCAAATTACTGCAATTTACTGCAAATAAAACATGCTTGCAAACAATCTCATGTTGCACTGAATAACAGATCTTTTGCCGCCTTCATTAGCATTTTGGATTTGAGACAAGATGAAAGAGAGCCTTTGATGTTGCTGAAACAATCCAAACCCACCGACTCAGCACATCCACCCATTTCATTAATCCTTATTACCCGCTCACAATACGAAATTGTTACGAAATATTAAATATCAGCTGGTAGGGGTTAACAGTGTCATGGAATATTTATCACAAACAATGATGGTCACAGAGCTCTAAACAATGGCTGTTTACATTTCTTCTCTTCACAAATATTTACAGATTACGCCATGCAAGTAGTGCTGCCAATGTTTTAGATGTGAAAACCAAAGCAAGCATTAATCCCTGAAGTTTGTGCTTAAGTACCCCATGATCTAGAGGAAGTAGCTGAGGGGAGATACCAGCTAGACAATCTGTCTGTGAGTGAGAAGAAGGAACAAAGTGTGTGGCAACCCATTAGTTACTGTGTAAGATTGTGTATGTGTGTGTGTGTGTGTGTGTGTGTGTGTGTGCATGCTTGTTCCTTGCTTGTTTTGGCAGCGGCACCCCAGCCAGGGATGTCCATGTTAGCCTACGGGACGGGGGGTAGCCGGGTGGAGCCTCACATCTCCGAAGGTTTCAAAGGGCAAACTTTCAAAGCCTAGGAAACGCCAAAACAACATGAATAAAACGCTCCGTCCTCTCTACCCCCCACCCACCCGCCTGCCTGCTTCAGTATCTCCTCCACACATCACAGACCGGACTCAGCGGGAGGTCCGCACACCTGTCTCTGCCTCGGCTGGACAGAGAGTGTGGGACAGACAAGCTAGCCTGAAGCATGGTCTATTACTGCCTGCTTAGAGCCTTCTCACCTCATAAGCTTCAAAACTTCCAGGGGCCTTCTTGAGAGATGGAGACAGTCTGATGGATATTTAAAAAAGTATCTTGTGAGTTTTTTTTTCTCTCTGCGATAACGTCTTTCCCATCTCGACAGGATTCCCCACGATTCTATCACTTGTCTGCATCTCGGCGCCATCTTGCCCCAGCATGTGAGTGCATTCCACAGTGCAACCTGGCAGCGTGTGGAGGAGACTAGACCATAACTTGGGTAATGAGTATGAGCCTACAGGAGTGCTAGTATGTCAACAATCACTCCCCTTGTTTCAAATTGGCACTGACCACTCCATTAGCACAAAGCCCAGTGTCTTTAGTTTGTCCTCAGGACCTCATCACGTCCTGAGAACTAGTAAATAGCAATGTGAGCTGACCCTAGTGTGGAAAATGGGACACATGGATGGGGAACGCCACCGTTTATGACGACAACGAGCCCATTCGGCATTTCCTCTTCCTCCTCCTCCTCCTCCTCCTCCTCATGATGCTAAGCATTCTGGGTACATCTGGAACCAGTTTGGGACGCAGCTGCAGCCCATTAAACCAGAGAAAGAGAGAACGACAGGGACGCTGCTGCTTCTGGAAGCCCTTTCACTCACCTCACCTGGCTCCCGTCGCTACCAGACGTCTCGCCAATATGGCTGACCAGGAAGAGCGGGGGTAGGTGGTTATGGTTGCTAAGGCCAAGGCACACAAGTTCAAATCTACACAAACAGCTTTTGACCAATCAAGCCTCCTCGCGCAGTTTCATCCATTATGCAGTCGGCTAGGCTGCCAGAATGTGAATGAACTTGTTGAGTCAACAACGCAGAGAAATGCAAGCCCTTTTATCAGAGATGCTCTGGTCACATATCTCAGCCACTGGAGACAGCAGTAGACGGCTAAAGCGGGACCACAACCACTGTCTTTTGTTGAAGCACAAGGAGACTTTCCAGATAATACAACTGAATGTTTTGGGACACCACAGGTTAGAGGCCTCAAAGTGAACCCATTTCTGACCTTAGAGACATAGACAGACACACACACACTGTGTATTCAGTTCTACAAACAAGATAACATATGCCTTGTGGGATTATCCTATGCTGGATGGCAGATGACTTAAAAGGCTTGCACGTGAGACACCACAAGAGTGACCAGTCAACACATTTCTGCATTAAAGGATTGGACACACTAATACCCCTTGACCCCGCTTGACAGTCCAAACAATCACTGGTTGCCCCATAGACAGGGATGATCCCCGTCTTAGACCTCCAACAGAATTCTGTCTCTTTGCTGTGGAGGTTCACACTTAGCAAATAGGGGTGCTGTGAAAACCAAATATACAGGCCTTTGGTGTGGATAAACCCATTGAGAAGAGAAACACATGCTCAAGACAATCCTGTGTCTGTCTTTCTAAGATGCTGCGGTTGCCATTCATGCTCTTTATATTGTTTCCTCTAAGGATCACTATCAAAACCATGAGGGCTTTTTAGGTGAGGGACTGTGATGATAAAAAAAAGAGTCAAATATTCTAGCACATTCCTCAGAGTCCATGCCGATCTTCTGCTAAGCGTTAGAGTGTGTGCCATTCTGTGCTGTCTACTGATGCCCTTTATGGTGTTTTCTGAAGATGAGAACTAGGAAAGGGGGGGGGGGAAGAGAAACAGGGGAAAAAAAAGGGGGGGGGGGGGGGGGTTGATATTTATAGTGTGTGCTTCTCTGACGAAGCACAGACAGGGGCCTCTCCTTCAGGGGGTTCCCAGGCATTTCCGGATCACCCTCTCCTTGGACCCTTGGAGAGGAGAGGACCAGCAGCACTGCTATGACCATGGCTAAAGCCGGCATTGGCTCCTGGATGGACCGGGGGGAGTCTGGGTCCCCAGTGGGACTGGCTGAGGCAGCCCAATTGGACCAGGAGCCGAACATGCATCTGGGTCTAGGAGACAGAGCCTGAGTGCAGAGCTACAGACTGTGGGGGGAGTCCAATTAATCACAAGAGATTGGGCAGGTCTCCAATCAAAAGGATGCTCACTAGGGGCCCAGCCAGCAAAGCTGTAATATGTTGTAATATGTCACATATTTGACAAGGTGCCAGAGATGTCACACAGTCAAAGACATTAAACAGAACCAAGGCATTTGACACAACCCATAAATGTTGCTTGACTTGCTGTTCCGACAGACAACGCAACGTGACGAGTTGTCTGTCCTCTCATGTAATAATCCTTAAGATGCTTCATCAGTTCTGTTAATCCTTCTTGGTAACGAAAAAAAGGCAAGTTCGAGCTAAACACCACTCTTAACATCTGAAGCAACTAGAGACTCAAGAAATATGCCTGTCTGGTACAGTAACTGTCCAATTGTCCTCACTATACACACAATGAGATATCAGAACATTATACAGTAAGTGTTGTACACACAGTGGAATCAAAGGCCTTTTTTAATCAGAAGGACATGTCATATTAGAACTGTGAACTCTGTTTCTTTAGCTCACTAGTGCGATTGCCGTTATGCCAATCCTACTGTGGGAATGCCTAGGGGACATTGTCATAAATGTCACAGCAAATACAGGTTTAACCAGCGCTAGGCCTAAAGAATCACGCAGAAGTGGAGAAACCTCTTCTTAGCTATGTTCAATTAAAATGATTTTTCATTCACTGCCAGGATTCGTAAACGCTAACAATTGGACATTGTTACGGCACAGTCAAGCAAAGTCTGAGAGCTGAGAAGATGACTATTTGGTGGATGAAATATAACAAATACTTTGAAGTCTACGTCAAGCAGCAAGTTTACTTGCAATCAGTCTCTTCACAATGGCAACAGTGGTGTGGTATGAACAGTGGTGTGGCATTGCCATCAGACCGGGTGTGTGGGTCTGGATGTGTCAGATGGGCTGATATTTATGAGAATGAGGTTATTAAGATGCCAATCCCTAGGAGCACATCATGGGCGTTTCCTGCACTGAGGCAGGCAAGATGATGGCTGGAATGTATGCTACTGAGACAGGCCCACAGGCCAACAGTTAACGAGAGAACCAGACAACACACCAGGGAGAGAGAGATGGCGAGAGAAAGAGAGAGAGAGACAGAGAGAGAGAAAGAGAGAGAGAGTAGAACGAAAACACACCATTTAGCTAATGTCTAATAAAGTCCAACTTTAGCCGACATCCTCAATCTTTGTGGCGCAGGCATCAATTGAAGGCGAGATATAATTGCAGGGTTGACAAAAAAAAAGAAAAAGAAAAACGGTGGCGGAATGCTTGCCGTGGACTTGGGTAATGCCTGCCCTATGGGCCAGACCTAGTGGTGAAGAGATCCTGCCTCTGTGGCGATGGGACATCTGTGGTTAGATAGACGGTTCCTACCCTTGGCCAGCGCTGCAATGCTGGTCAGCATCGGGCAGTGTGACATCACCATCTCCAGGCTAGAGTAGCTGGCTGTCTTGGCTGTGTTTAGAAGGGGAAAAAATGGTGTTGTCTGTGTGCTTTTCTCCGCTCTGTGCGGAGAGGAGGAGGAAACCACAGCCATCTCTCCCGGCCACACCCCTGAGCGGAGTGCAAACAGATTGGAGGAAGTCCGAGGGAGAGAGCCAGAGCCATCTGTGCTCTGTGAATCAGGGGGCCTCCAGGGTGGCGCTGTCCAAAGCCCCTGCATCCACAAGTGTCAAAGGCACGAGTCACACCCACTTTGACATGTTGACATACTACTTGGGGGTGGTTGGCCTCGGATGAAAAGTAATGCCATTTCTGCTTGGTTGCAACAGACATCCCAGCATCAGAAGCAAAGCCAAAGAAAGCAAACAAAGGAGCCGGCCAGTGTCAGTATTTGAGAATGTAGTGGTTTGATTAGTACGGCATCACCTGTGTTACAAAATAACACACTAGCAAGCTTGACTAGTTCATGACTGGCTCACTTGGGCTGATTTGGAGCATAGGCATGGAATGCAATGAGAGAGGATCGTTCCCGGTTACACCCACAGAAGGCACCACAGCCGTGACCTAACAAATTATTTGCTCTTGTCTATTTGGTGAAAGGTCTCGGAGTACAAACACAGCTGGGGATGTTGAAGGGAGCCACACAGCCTCTGTGCCTGACACTGAAGTGAGAGCCGGGTTTGTAGAACAGGGTGGGTGACTGACAACAGTGCCTATGCTGTGGTTCATGCTGATCCATTCATTGACCTGCGAATCTGCTTATGCAGCGACTCAAGATTCTGTGGGATGTACCGATGACAAGCCCAGAAGTGCTCCAGGGCTGTAACGCAGGTATAAAACACAGCATATAATTTGATTACACTGGTGACTCTAGCTAATCTGCTGAGGTTAACAAAATCAAGTCAAGATCAAACCAGCAAATCACCCATCCTGTTGTTGGCCCTGATATTGCAGGTTCAGCCTAACAATGAAGATGGAAGATACTCCTAGTAAGAGGCTGATGAGTCGCATTGTAGAATAGGAACCCTTATTAGTATATGAATAGTCCTAGTGTTGAATGAGGAGAAACCGCACGGCAAACAAAGCATAAGTTGCATGTCGAAAGAAGACCTACCCAAGGCGTAGAGCTGTTTGTGTACAGAACCAGAAAAACTGGGTGTTCAAAGGACTGTACCCTTAACCAAACCCGAGTTTGACATCTGTCAGTGGTATGTGTTTATTCTGGGTGGCATCTTGTCCTCCGCACCCATGTTTCTGAGGTCCCATCAAGGCCTTAGAAAATGACAGGACAAAGCATCACACATGAAGAATGAGAATGATGGCTTACCTCATCATCCGCTGTCAGTACAACCAAGAGGGGTCAAGCCAGGCAATGATGGATATGGAGGGAAAAAAAACACATAAAACATCATTAGAGACAGTGATACAGTACCTTATCAAGTATGAACACAAAACAGGACAATTCACTTTTTTCTGTCTTTTCTCTGTAGCTCTTTTTGAAATGACAATTGCCTACAGTACAAGGAGAAAGTGCTTTATAAACTCTCAATTCACTCTTCCTTCTAAGCTGCAGCCGTCTGCATTTGCGTTCAGGAGTCTATAAAAAGCTCTTGGCGTGGAGTGTCACTGCAAGCCGAAATGAGGAAGTGTGACAATTGTGAATAGAGGGCTCCGTACGCATACGTGTAAGATGGAGGTGGTGGAGGTGGTGGGGGTGGTGGAAGCAGTAGCGTGCAGAGCTATGGATTCCTGCACTGGGGCTCCGTGCCAGTGATGTAATTCTAAAAATGCGACCCCCTCTCAGGAAATTGGGCTTGGCTGAAATGCAGAGGTCCACTTTGATCCCCTACTGAAACTACGGGGCCCTTTTTCTTTTCAGCAACCCACATGGGAGAAAGATTAGGATTTTTCCCTCCTATTACAAACTCACAAAAGACTTTGGGTATAAAACTTATTATAAGACATATGGTATATGCACATCCATGTGTGGCTACAGAGTCTACATGTCTCTATAAATGCTTTAAAAGCAAACAGTCAAAATCTTTCAGATGTCGATCATAGAGGGAGTGTGCTGGACTGCTATTGGGCTATTTTATGAAGCATCTGGAAGTTTCCGTCCAGACTTGGACATCCCTGTCCCTTCTAACGACCAAATGAAGCAGAGAGGTCTCCACTCTCCCTGAGATATCTAAGCAGAGGAGAAGGACACATCAACTGTGGGATGCGCTATCCCCATGTGTTTACAGTGGAATGTCCACCGCAAAAACCTCCTGACCAAAGCAGTCCCCCCACATCAGTCTGACGCTCACTGCTCTCAATGCCTGTTGACTCAGCTGGACCTCCGGACCAGGGACCAGTCTCTGGGTTTGTTGTTTTTCATTTTTGCATAGGGGCTTGATTGATGCTTTTGCTACTTAAAGCCTGTCGCTGGAGCCCTCTCTACAGGGACCCAGGCCTATGTCATCTATGTACGCTGGTCTCCTTGCACTGACAAGCTGCATGGCCTCAATTAGAAAGGCCTAGATTCCAAATTAAGTACGGTACCGAAAGAACAAAACGGTCTGAAAATGACTTATCTGCACTGGGATATAAATCTCCTTTGCTTTGCCCATCCAATTAGTATACTGTACTGGAGGAATTTGAATCCTCCCAGCGCTGACATGAATTCCTCGCCACATGCTAACTGGGGAATACTAACAGCAGATAACGGAGTAAATGAACTGTAGTGTGCACCATTCTCATGGAATATATGGGAATATAATAATCAGCATCCATTACTCAGAGCAAAACTCTCGACCTTCAAGGGAGAGGCGTGTCGAAGGCGTGTGACAAAAACGGAATGCAGGTATGCTGGCAGAGATGTGTGTGACTTACCTGTAGTGCTGGTGCTCTCCAAGGTGTGTGTGTGTGTGTGTGTGTGTGTGTGTGTGTGTGTGTAGAAAATGGAAAAAGAGCAGATGGAGTCACAGTTTGACTCATTCCTCCACACAATCCTCACCCCCACACAGACACGTTTGGGATTCAGACCAGCATATTAGAAGGAAAACAATCTTTTCAGTTTTCACCCAAAAGTAACCTTTTGGCATTTATGGTGTTCTGTGTTTGAAGGCTTGACCTTTATGAACCTTTATGTCAGTTGGATTGAGCGGAGCAACGTGCTTGACCCAACCCTTTATTGACACGCCTTCCCTGTCACCTCAACTGATGACTATTAAGAACCAGCACGCTCTGCTAAAAATAAAACAAATAAATAAATAAAAAAGTAAAGTAAGTAAGTAAATACCAATCGTATGTGTTTTGGCATTAGGCCATCATCGGTGTGTGGGACTCAAGTGATGATATCACAGACGTGCATTTGCATTTGCATTGCATTTGCTCTCTCCCTCTGGTAAGCTGTGGTCCCATCACAAGCAGTCAATGCACTGTGATGCCCTGCAATGGAGGATCTAGGCAGGCTATCCCACCATAGACTCCTGGGTATCTGGGAGGCCGGATGCCCCCAGTAGGGCTGGGGAGAAGCCTGTCTGTGCCAGGGCTGGTCTCAAGCCAAACTGTCCCTCCAAAAGGCAATCTAATACAAGACGGGCTGAGCTGCAGAGTGCCTAATGCTTAATGCAGAACTCAAAATCTCCCCAAAAAGGGAGAAAGCATCTCGGTTTCCACAGACAAAAGGAAGTGGCTTCATTCTTATTGGTTGCAATGCTGCATTCATATAATCTGTACTGTTGAAAGCATACTAAACGGATGAATGTAAAATGCAAAACATGTACATTTCAACCTGTCCACAAAATTACAGACAGTGTTAACATTGGGAGCAATGATAGACTAAAGATGCCTAAAAGCTTTGTTTCACAAGCTCTGGTTTAATTAATGACCGAGGACTGGAAACTCTCAGGTTGTGTGTGTGTGTATGTGTGTGCGTGTGTGAGAGAGAGAATTTGAGTATAAAATTATTGGACAAGCAATCACAGAGAATGAAGAGACCCATGAGAAAGCCAACATAGGTTACAAATGGTAGGCTATTAAGATAAAAATATTTTAGAAAAATGTTAGGGCTTCAATGTGTGGTGTGTTTGCCTAATATATGGTAGTTAGGGGGCAAGGCTGCCTCAAATTCTTTTGCATCCTCAGGGACTAAGCCCAGCAGCTAATCCAAGCATTTTTTTTTCTCAACAAATGTAAAAGCAATCCATGTGCTCTGGAGCCTAGCCTATATTTAGGCAAGTGTGGTCAGTCATGATGCTTACAGTCAGTATGATTCTTGCATAACTAACGTTAACCCACCCAGAGCTCAGCATTCAACTGTAGGCTCACTCCTTAAATGTGTCTTTTCTTATTATCTAGTTGACAAGTGGCAGTCTCGGTTATTACTGATATTCCATCAATCCACGCGAACGCGTCAACTTATGTCCAAGTTCAACTCACAAGGCGTGAATGGGCCGCAGAATGACACTCATTCATCTTATTGATGATGGGACGAATATCAGCGCACCAGTATGGCATGACTTGAGATGTCTAAAAGTCTTGCCAAAAATAACTGACATTTCAAGGACGACGATCAGAGAATTAACCAAAACGCAATTTTGTCATCACCTTGAAGGCTAAACTGCAAGAGTTGTTATGAAGAGTAACATTCGATAGACAAGAAAATGCGTTGCCTGGCTCTTAAGCTAAAATAAATAGATCGATGATAAGTCTCTAGCCTACTCACCGTGATTGAAGAGAGACGATCTAAACCTGCTGTTTGTGGACGAGTTTTCCATGTTGCCCAATTGCAATATATACTCCCAACAGCGGACGCAGCTGCCTTCCGTCTTCTGTTGCTTGCATAAAAAAAGATCCCGCTAGATTGTAGGGCACCGAAACAGCAGATGGGAGATTACGCTTGCAAAGTATAAGATTTACTGCAAACGGCACTGCCTTGACTCCAGGCGCTCTCCCAGCACAAGCCCACCGTTAAATGACTGCATTTAGAGCACCGAGAGCACTTTAAACCAAGCTCCAGTCAGCGCTGCCAGACTCCAATGACGTCATGAGGAACAGCCTGCACCACCACCAGAATGAAAACAATTGCACATGGGATACACCGTCACTAATGCCGATGAAGCAGCATTTTATACCGTAGTAACATTTTGTGACTGACTTAATAACATATTGTTACTCTAGCCTAGGTTACCTTTCATATTAACATTAATATCGTCGAGAGAGATAAAGAGAGAGATTTATATCTTTGGTATATGGTATCTTTTAACTGTTTTTTTTTTTTTTTTTTTTTAATAAATAAATAAATAAATATCTATTTATTTTTTAATAAATAAATAAATAAATAAATAGCACATTTTATTAATCAGTAAAGAATAACGACAATTGACCCCTTGACCACTTCAAGTACCTTTGGAATCTTTGGAATAAGACAAACACTCAAATAGTATTTGTTAAGGAACAGCAATTTTATTCCAGCTGCAATGAAACACAGTCAACTTCTTGGATTCTCAATGTTCACAACCGGAATTAAAGTGCAGATTTTTCACAGCTTGTGTAAAAAATTAAATTAAAAGAACAAAGAAAATCATAAACCAAAAATATTAAAAACAGACAATGGAAATATGGAAAATATAAATATAGAGAACATGTGGGAATCTCATAAAAACCAATCAGCAATCAAATCAAATTCATCTGACTTACACCATTTTCTTGTTTTTTCTTACAAAAAAATCATTTCAAACACGCTACAAGTCGTTGGCAAGGCTAGCTTAAAACAAAGGCACAGCAATGTTTAGAGGTATAGATCCTTTGCAAAGAAGTACTGCTGCAACATCCGCACATGCTGAGAATTGTCTTGAGTGTCTGCTAAAGTGAGATAATCAGGATTCATGCCCATAACGTCATAGACAGTCCACAACAGACATACAGTGAGGAATGTGATCTTACCTACTCATTACTTTGCAAGTGAAAGTTGTCTTAACGGTAAAAAACATCACTGGGTAAAAGTTGACGACTGCATGCTTACTGTGTGTAACTGTGCTGTGAACATGATTCTGCCCAAGCAGTGACATTGCATTCGGTGAAGCATCACACACCCCACGGCCCTGAGCTGGACTTTCAATAGAGGGTAGTGGAATAAGAACAGTAAGTGCTGTAGCGATACAGGTTCAACAGAAGCCCAACATCAAGCAATAGGGACAGTGTGGATTGAAGTGGTCAATACAACCAGAACCTCTTTCACAAAGGATCTTTCTGTAGACAGCAAGAGAGCCAAGGTCACCTTCCTCTTTGTAGCAAACTTGGAAGATATGTTTTAAAGGTGACGTGAGATAATGTAATGCTATGCATAGTGCTTCATTATTCATTTTTGGTCATTCACCTAAAGAAGTGTTGTTGTAATGATAAAAATCAAGTCTGGTACTGGTCTGGTCTGGGAAAATGTAAATATTTGAATATTAAATTTATGCCTGCATTACATCAAAACCAGTACAAAGAAATACCAAGATTTACAACTAACTTCCCCACGTCCCAAGTTATTCCTAGAAAAGTGTAACTTTAGGGACATATGACATTCTTATTTGTGAAAACATGAAATGGAAAGTTAATGAAGATGCACATGCATATTTCAGCAATGTTAGAGGACTGACTCAATACCTCAGCAAGCAAGGATTAAAAAGACACTATTAAAAAGTTTGCTACTCAGAGGGAAGGTTCCAATGATTCCCTTTACATTTCAAAGGCTCCTTCAGTGACTTGCATTCATATAAGAACCAATGCAGTTTCTTTTTTTTCTACTCAAAGTAACCAAGACACAAAACTAGCCCTGAGGGCAGCCATTTTCTAGCATAGTGCAAATCAAATTACTTAAAAATCTATACAAAAAGATTTCAGTGGTTTTATACAAATAAAGAGATGCTGTGTCAACTTCTCCCATGTCTTTGCTGTTCCGGTTGCATCAGGCAGTCGACATCTACTGTCTTTACATGATTTCCTGTCACTGAGTTTTCCTCCTCTTACAATATTTGTTCGAAGTTACAAGAATAGTTTTTTTTTCTCTATGAAGCAAAACTACTAAGCCAATGCACCATGCACCATGGAGATAGAGAGAAAGAGTGAGGAGGAAAGAGAGAGAGAAATAACAAAAGCCGAGCTTGTCTTCAAACAGAGATATACAGAGATATTTACAGCCAGCAGGTTTGTGTAAACAGGAAGTGTTCCACAGGTTGGTGAGACATGGTCACACACCAGTGACTATGGCTAAGAGCTAAGGCCAGACCACAAGGCTTGACTTTGGGTGCTGATTTACCGTAGGTCTAACATCAGTCTAGCTCAGAGTGAGAGAGACAGAGACCTCTCCACAGCACCTACTGTAAGCAGCCTTTAAAAGCCAAGAGGGTGGCAAAGCTTGGTGAATTATGAAGCCATCCGTTCAACATATACGCATAAACATCAGTGATTGCATTTTTCCTCTGTGAAGATTTTTTTTCTCTCTCTCTCTTCTTTGCTGGTTTTAAAACAGAAAAAAAGCAGTTGACTGTGATTGCTAGCATTTTCAGGGAGTTAGTTCACAGAGACGGTCACGAGAAAAAGGTGGCAGCTTGCCGGCAAACTGTAAACAACATAACTCGATCTGTTGCTTTGGATAGCAAATGTAACACACATGAGAAGCACAGGTTGGAAAATAAAAGGCCCGGGACCTTAGATGTCTCCTCCGCCAAGTCACATGATGGCCCCACAACCTCCAACCGAGGAAGTCAACCAAGGGCCACACAGTTGCCATGCCAACCTTTTACGGGTGTTTTAGAGGCTGTTCTCTTATCTATGACTATTATTTTAATGTGTAGCCAATCAAAAAATATGGCAATGCTGCATCAGTATACAAAATATGTCTGTACATATACAATATTTAAAACATTTACAGTGAATACTATCAATAATTATATACATTTGATTAGAGTTGGACTACACATGATGAAACTTCAAAGTATTCCATGTGAAAGACAGAATAAAACAATGTACCACAGACAACTGTACCATAATAGCAAAATGATTTCAGTGCTGCAAGAATGGTGTGGGGAGAGATGGAGGAAATGATTCCCATACTAAGTACCCTCTTAGGAGTCCTGCCAGCATCCCAGGGCTGGCTTGGCGCGTTACCGGAGCGCCCCATCCGCAGACCTAGCGGGATGCGTTGACGTCAGTGGGAAAATTTGCAGCTAGGTGGTGTGAGCAGAGGCTTCAAATCGCCTGCAAATGTGTCATGCTTACAAGCGTTCATATCTATGGGTTAGTATGCCCCCCACTGTTAATGGATCAGACCACAAGGGTTAGTCAATAAACAATGAAGTTGCAGAAGGAGGGGGTAGACTGGTTATTTACAACCATGCATATCATTCATTTAGATGGCAATTCTCCTCGTGGTGTCAGAGACTGTTCGCTGTTCACTCAAAAAGCAAGCCGTCACTGCAAAAACCAAGGCTATATTCATCACTGAACATCAGGTAATACTATAGACATCACTAAAAAAACGCTGGCATGCTGGTGCCAAGGACATGAGTTGCGGTTGTGAGAGAAGTAACTGTGACGTTGCTTTCAGACTATCACAAGAACAGACATTAGTGTGCGCATTAGGCACATCAAGTGCAAACTGCCCGTTATGAGGCTTCTGTTAACACTAGGTCTGGCTAGGGGAAGATAAAGCAAACGGAACGAAAGCTTGCCTTGTTGAATTCGCTCGCGATGACATGTCATTGCAGGAGTTCACATTAAATACACAGCCTACTGCAGCTTCTGCACATTATTTAAAGACACATCACTCTTCAATATCCAATCCAAACCGATTATACTGATTAAAAGCAGTTAACGCTAAGGTACAATTGCTAAATGAAGACACCACATACAACCCAACACAACACCTGAAGCTGCCCCTTTTGTTTCGGAGAAGATTGTACTCTTTTTTTAAATGAGATGAGATTCAATCACCTTGGGAGCGGCTGGGAGCAGACATTGACTTTGTCTCATTGGCTTTTAGCCTTCAGAGTCAGAACATTACGAACACATCGATGGTGGATTCTTCCATGCTGAAACTGTCGAGGATGATTGAACATTCAACAGGCTGAAGTGATGAGAGTAACGGGGACATGATTTTCACTGATGGGGAAAGATGAGGGGAGGTGAGGAAGATGAATGCCTGCAACTGGAGTGGCGCCCCCATGTGGCGTGACCACACATTACATGGCTGGATCTCCATCCCTGAGTCCACAGTGGTTGGCATCCGTGCCCACTGCGGAGCTCCCAACCACAGAGAGTTACTCACAGCGCACACCGCAAAGGCAGATGTGTGTGTGTGTTTGTATATGTGTGTGTGTGTGTGTGTGTGTACCTATGACACGCTGTCTAGCATTGAGAAGGGGGAACTAAAAAGTTCCTCCTCTGCCATCTGCCAGTGGAGGTGGAGGGACCATCAAAGCTGACCCACCATCCTCCACCTCTTCTCTCTGCTCTTCAACGTCCTTCTCCACAGCCTCTATTCCGGCTGCTCTGGGTGCGTGTGCAGCCCATTCTCCGAGGGCGGGTGCTTCTGCCAAAAGTCCCGGCTCAGCTGCTCCAGCTCGGAGACGAGCGGCAGTCGGATGTCCAGGTGCATCCTCAGGTTCTCCAACCACTCCTCCAGCTTAGTGAACGCCGGCCTGCAGACAGAAGGACCTGACTTAATAAAATACTATCTGAGGGACACGTGGGGAAAGAAGGTCTGCGCTTTGATCAGAATCTAATCCCATCAAATCGAATCATATCAGATGTAATTTGTCACGCAAAGGACGTAGTGAATGGAATTATTTTGTCCTTGCCGACTTTGTCTTCACCGCTATACCGTGTGCATTAATTCAGATTTATATATTTAACATGAATGAAATTAATCAAAAATAGACGATTAGCCTTTCAATGACCCATTGAAGTGCTTCATGCATAAATATCAGGTAAATAACCTAATGTGTTATCTGCTGTTGTTAATGTCTAAATTGATTAATTGAATAGAAACTTTTTTTAATTTGTGTTAAACCTGGTAGGGATTACAACTTTTTTAATGATATATTTAGTCCGTTCTCATTGACAGTTCAAAAACGATGGCCCTTAGGTGCTAAACCAGTGGTTCTTAACTTTGTTGGAGGTACCGAACCCCACCAGTTTTATATGCGCAATCACCGAATCCCTCGGAGAATGTCATCATAAATTTACACAATAATTTGGGTGTGTCCGGAGCTCCACTACGGAGGCTCTGCCGAACCCCTGAGACCGAATCACCGAATCCCTAAGGTTTGACCAAACCAAGGTTAAGAACCACTGTGCTAAACAGATGCCTTCTTTATGCTTTGACTTCGTTTTGATCAACCTCACCCCATCCCACTGGACAAAGTCCCAACATTTATCACCTTTTCTCTGCATCCAGGTCACAGCACATTGCAGCAATGGGGAAAAAGGCAGGCGGACAATTCGGCGGACAGAAATGCTCCAGGAAGCCCTTTACGTTCAGCCCGAAGTCCATTGCCCGGGGGAGATAGTCCGGGTCTGCGTTGACCCGCCCGATGATCTGCGTGCAGAGGAGCAGAACACAGGAGGAACCATGAGAGCCTGGAACTGCGTTAGGGCCCAGTTCCGGATTCCCTGTCTACACCCCGCAGGAAAACCACACGCAACACCCGAGCTAATCCTGGACCAGTTCGACCTGGATCCAAGGACAGATCCCAGCTTCCTGCTTCTGTCGGGGCCAAGCATGTCATTTGCAGGCAGTTTTACGGTGCTTAACTATCAGGGAAGTTCTGGAGACTTCTATAATGGCTACCACATTGGTGGTGTCCCCAGTTTCTGAGACAGCTTCTGAGGATTGTTGGAACCAGCGTTGAGGCTATTTTGGCAACCCAGGCCAGGGCCCTGTGATTATTCCTGCTGATCTGTCCACAAACTACTCACCTCACAAAGCATAATCCCGAAGGAGAATATGTCGACTTTCTCGTCGTAACTCTTTCCTGTAGGTAACAAGCCAAAGAAAACACTGGTTTAGGGCACAGTCCGACCACAGGATAAACACGATGGCAGCTGAACACAAAATCGACATTCCTGTATATAGTGGCTACTGGCAAAAACAACATGAGTTACCAACTGCTGATTGGTGTTTTGTAAGAAAATCAAATCAATCGAGTCTATTAAGAATCCATGAGGTCCAATCATTATTATGATGACTATTATGTATAGTATAGGACAGTTATCATGCACCCAGCTGTGTGCGACACAAGGTGGTGGTTTGCGAGATCCCCCTTTAACTTTAGGCATCTTGGGGAAAAAATCTAAGTAGTATTAGTAGTAGGATAGAAATCGACTTTTCAAAACTCCCAGAACAGTGTGAAACACTGATCATGGTTTTATAGTGCATTTGTATGAGTTTGTGTGTGGCAGACTCACCATGAATCATTTCTGGTGCCATCCAGTAGGGGTTGCCGACGACTGTGTACCTCTTCCTGCGGTCGGGTTTCTTCAGGCCCTGTGAGTTGCCCAGCGACAGTTTGTCCTGGTTCTTGTCCTCCACCATGAGCCTGGCGAGCCCAAAGTCGGCCACTACCACACTATTATTCTGAAAGACCAGGGAAAATCATCAGAATACAACACAGATAGATTTTTTTCACCTTAATCTCAATTTGGTAGTTTTATAGAAATGTCCAAAATACCAGCAGTAACCACACCCTGACTGCATTAAAAAGGCAGGCAGAGGGTGAATCTAAATAAAGGCTAAACAGACTGAATAAATATAGAAGAAAGTTTTTTTTTTGTTTCAGAAATGTCAGGGGTGGAAATCTACAAAGGCTTTTCTTCACCATTTAAGTTGTTAGGAGCTGCAGTGTCTGTTCCCCACCAAATCAATACTGATCTCTTTTCTGCTAACGTTAATCTACAAAAGGGTTCCATGGACAGACTAACCCCAAGGTATGACTTCCAAAACAGAGGCAAAACAAGTCCAGACACTTCTCCACGACACTGGATGTTTTCACTGTGTCAATCACAACACCGTCCTCAGTGTCATACCTGTGGGTTCCGGATGGAAAGTTTCACAACAATGAACCCACTGCCCTACTGTCTGTCTCTCTCTCTACCCTGCCTATTGTAGTGAGATAAAACACACTGTTTTCACTGTTCTCTTCCTATGGATTTCTGAGAGCCCTGTCATCAGCTGTCTAACTCCTGCCACCAGCAAACTAAGCTGCGTGTCAACTCAGGAGAAAAGCATAGCAGTGCTAATCCCTGAAGAAAACACAGTAGAAACACACACACACACACACACACATACACACACACACAGAGATAGATAGAAGCATAGTGTGTGTACTCACTTCTCGTACAAGACAGTTGTGGGAGTTCAGGTCCCGGTGGATTATGTTCATGGAATGCAGGTAGGCCTAGTTGGCAGATAGAGAAGGAAACATGGGAGACAGGATTGATAAGTAAGAAGAAAGTTTACCAGAGGGAAGATATGCTGGCCTTTGATAAAGAGATGCACTGCTCCTGCTTCTCCCACTACAACCCCCAACAAGTATGAATTTTTTGTCCCCTGGCCAACCCCACTCTTCTCTGCGCAATAAAATAACATATAAAATTTTCCTTAATCCATTTAATAATACAAATGTATATTTTGATCATGAAAATATGCATTCAAAATATTTTAAATATGTGAAGCTAACTTTTTAGCAAGTAGCTTCACATCTAACACTAAACATTTAGATAGAATAGTCCATTCTCAAAAACATAAAAAACCCTCACTCTCCAAATATTACAAATATGTGGGCCAACGGAGCCTTAGCCCATGAGGCTGACATAATTTCAGCCACAGCAGCAAAGCCTCCATCCCACAACATCATCCTGCAGCTGTGAGCACACAAGATGGCCACAAGGTGGCCGACTGTGGTAGCTGTGTTGAGACGCCAGGCAAATCTGGCTCGGCCACAGACACCAACCCTGCTGGTGAAGCACGATATTGCAGTGAAGCATTTTGACTGCAGTGCAGGTGTGGGTCTGCCATTCAGACTTATCCCATACCCACAGTCATTCAAATGTAAAATCACACTCGTTAAGCTAACCAAGGCACATAGCTTTTTAGCTTTTATTGTGGCTAGCTATGTAGCTATGTAGCAATATATCAACTGTAGTGCTACAGCACCATATGCAGTTTTATGAGAGACTACATCCTGTGTTTTTTTACTCACCATGCCTGAAGCAATGTCCTTTGCAAAACTGACTCGCTGATTCCATGGATAGTCGCTATCCTGTGAATAGAGGGAGTGTTTAATCTCTCAATTGCTTTTGAAGTGTCCATAACAGGTCAGGGCAAAAACTGCAGTAGATCACAGACTAAAATGAAGAAATAAAAAATGAGGCATTGTATTTCTTGGAATGGTTACATATAGTTGTCATCAGAGGTTTGTTTTTACACAATAATAGTCTGGTTTACGCCTGCTGAGTGTGTTGCAATCTATCTAGGAGCTTGTGCGTAAAGAGGAACTATATATCAGAGAGCCGGAGACCACACAGAGACACAGACACAGACACACAAACACACACACACACACACACACTGACCATTTTCTTAATGATATCTCTCAGGGTTCCGCCTTTGATGTACTCAGCGATAAAGTTGAGCCGCTTGTCTTTGTAGAGCACGCCGATGAACTTGAGCACGTTGGGGTGGTCCAGACAACGCATCACCTTAACCTGCAGCCACACAATATAAAAGCAGAGGTTAAAGGTCAATCTCATTAAATCCCATCCAAATCCAGACTAAGACTAGGGGCTGAATGGGAGTAGAGGAAGTGCCAGGAGAGCAATCTCCGCTAATACGTGGATTAATTACAGCGGCCGCTGATCCCAGGGGGATAATAAGCCAGTAACTGGGAGCCATTCTCCCATGAATGAAAATTGGAGAGCTCCCAAATGATATGGCATCCGTCATATTCTGATATTCCATTCCACTTTATATTATTGGATCCCATCAAAGTAATGCGCTAACTAGTTATGTGATTTAAAAATAAAAACGATAGAAATGCTCACACAGTATTGATACGGTATCGAAATTCCCCCTGTTGATGGTACATCATTACCCCCCAAAAAAACCTACTGAGGATGGAAATCTGTCTTTTTTCACTAATGGCAGAGCAAACTTGGCTCTTGCAGGGCCCAGAGTAGATGGCCGAGGGGCAGGTGAGGGGTTGGGGATGCGCACTCGCTCTCACCTCTTTGAGGAAGGTTCTTTGCGTCTCATCATCGAAGCGGATCAGCTCCTTCATCACCATCACCTCGCCCGTCTCCCGGTGGGTGACCTGAGGGGCAGGAGACAGGAAGTGGAGGCGTCAGACTGGGCCACAGGGGCGAATGTTTAGTGTTCAGAGCTGTCACCTCACTTAACCCTGACTTTGGTGTTTACAATGCTATGAGCCCATCTGGCAACCATGTGTGTGTATGTGTGTGTGTGTGTGGTTGATCTTTGATACAGTTTCTCAAAGGTTTTCGTTCCACCACACCCTTTGAAATGAACCTGATGACTGGGTGTATCTAGATGCATGGGTACTCCCTAAGCATTAACAGTCTTCACTGAACTCCCATTCAGTAAGGTCTACTTTGCAATGAAACTCTGCATTGCTTTGTGATAAAACTCTGCATTGCTTTGCAATGATTAAAATTAACTGAATAAGTTATTCTTCATTTTGTTACAGATTTGAAGGCTTAATATTTGTTGGTTTGTAGTGAAATGGACTTGTTTAGCAAAATACTCTTGACAGTGCTTTACAAATACAGTTTTTAGAGTAAACACTAAAATCAGTGCGATGCTGCCATCTTCTGGACATTATTACAATTACATTGTGATCATTGCACGGACAACACTACACTACATCAACACAGCAAAATGTGTCGTTTGCATTGTGTTATTTCAGTCACGAGTCATTTAAAACAATAATTGATTGGTTGAATTGGTTTTCTGTGAATACAAACAGGTCAATATCAATAATCAAAATACAGTGGACAGTGTGATTTGGACCAGTCAATACAAATCCACACATTTGATGGTGGGTGATCTTGCACTAACGACCTTTTGCCAAAAGCCGATACCTTGATGGCCTGACCAAAGCAGCCCTTGCCCAGAACCTCGCCATGAATGAGGTCGGAGGGCCGGAAGATCCGGTGCGTGTGATTGGACACCACGCGCAGCGATTCAGAGCGGTTTATGTCTTTCCGCTGGGACAAAGGTGAGGCGGTGTTACTGGAGCAGGGTGACTTGTCAATGCTGTAGCTTCTCCTGGGGAAAGACAGGAGGTACAAAATGAAATAGAAAATTTCGTCTTACTGTATATTTTAATAAACACGAGAAGATATTAGTTTCTTTTTCCTTTTTTTTTCAAATGTGTTAGCATCATAATTAGCACCTAGCACATTAGCACATTTTACTACTGCTTTAATAAATTTTTAAAATATGTTAGCACCATAATGTATAAATGATTATTGTACCCATCTATACGAGATTTAAAAAGCAGCAACCCTTACGTGATCATGCGTGAGCGGAGGTTGTTGACGTCCTGGTTAGGGGGCTGGGTGATGGGAGACACAGGGCTGGACATTTGAGACAGGGGGCTTGGTCCGTCCACCTGGTCGTCTGGGCTGCCACGGTCATGAGGGTCATGCTCAATGGTCAGCTGCAACAGACGACTCGTCTCCTGAATCAGCAGGTCAATCTGGATAGAGAGACAGAGAAGGACAAAGGAAAGGTGAGAGAAAGACAAAAAGAAGGAGAGAGGGAGGAAAGAAAAAACAGGCAAGAAAAAAACATGTCATGAGGGAGAGACAAAAAGTAGGAAAAAATTTATACTAGACTTGGAGACATCCAACTCTGCTAATTTTGAAGCCTTTAAAAGCCCTGTGCCTGGGGCATGTTTGCA
>JAGFZM010002304.1:276233-288769 GCA_017657215.1 Limnothrissa miodon
TTTTTTTTACCTCATCGAAAGGAACATTGCGGATTGGTGTCCCATTGATCTCAAGGATCCTGTCCCCGACATGTATGGAGTTCTTCACATCGGGACTTATGCATTCTGAGTCAACTCTAACAAACAGAACAAATGCTCTAGGTAAGCACCATAAAATAAAAATTGTCAAAATGAAAGAATACTTTAAGTATGTAGAGAGATTAAATATACAAAAATACAGCAAAAAGAAAAAAATATGAACACACTATATGTATACTCTAATACATTACTCCTTTTGATGTACTGTACTAAAGGCATGAATGAAAGACATACGACATAAGAAGTATCCATAAACATCATGAGGACTAATTCAGATACATAAATCTATTAACATCATATCAAATGGCTCTTGAGGACAGTCTGAGGACAGTTGAGCCAGTGCTTTGCGGGCCTTACTCACTCTGACACCCTCACTGTGGGGTTGTGGTCTGGGCCGAAGCCGTTGGGGCTGGAGCCCTGGTCGATGGCGACCGAGAAGCCGCGCTTGCCATCGGTGGATGCGGGGATGGACACAAGGGTCACGGTGTGGGGGATCGTAGAACACGGCGAATCAGGGAGCGTCACGGGGGTGACGATGGTCTGGTAGTAGCAATGGCCACTGGGTAATCAGAAACACGGGAGAGGTTGAGTGTGGAGAGCTGGAAGTTAATGTGTAGTTTGGGCCTAAATATATGTTGACATGCTGTGAAAGCACTACTCTACATTTAGCTGGCATTAGCAGAAACAGCTTAATCATGATAGGATGTCAAGATGAAGGCAGCTTAAAAACATAACAAGAAGGCGTGTGAAGACAACGTAACGTAAAATTAGATCTTCACCCAGAAACACAAAAGGATGTTTATAAATGAGGTAATAGACTAGGTTCCATTTCTCTTTTCTGTGTAAGCACCTTGCTCTACTTCTGCATTCGATTCTGAAGGTTTGGCTGCAATGGCCAAACCAGGCTATTTCTGGACAATGTCTTCATCTGTTAAAACAACTTGTTGGTTTTGTGGTGGGGGCTTTTTGTTAACCCCTGAAAGGGTGATGCATATTTATGTATTTATGACCACTGTGGGCTGTGAGTCGGAAATAAAATTCTAAATGGAAAATTACCTTAGCCTAAGCGAATGACTACCACATGCATGCAGGCTATTCTTTTTGGCCACACTTTTGTCTGTAGAAGTTGCTACTGCATAATAATGAGTACTATTTCAGTCTGTATACTACTGTGAGTATGTGAGACCACTATGAGACCAAGTATAATAATTATATAAGGATAAAGTGGTCTCTTTGTTTATCCCACACAGCACAACACTGAGGTGAAGCCCACACTATCCCGGCTGATGGGGAACATTGAGGGGTTATGTGCCTGAACTGATAGCCCTTCAGTTTCAAGCCAAAATCTCCAATCAGTAGGCCATGGCTACACCCACTTGTAGACCACTGAACATTCAGCAAGATTCAACAAAAGATTAAATATTTTGCTAGCTTTCGCTAGCTCTTTTGTTAGCCGTTACTTACCAGTAGAGTTTGGATCTCTCCACCAGGGCATACGTGTCTCCATCTCCGATGAAACTCCGACAGTTCAAGCAGGTGAAGCACTCGGGGTGATACTTCTGCTCTCCTGCAACCTGTGACACAGACCAAAAAGAAAAACCCTGAAATAAGCAAACCCTGAACTTAACACACAGAGGCATGAGAACTGTCTGGAGGGTTCAGCCAGTGTTCAGTTCAGGTAAGTCCTATCCAGGAGTTTGTCCAACAGTAAGACATGCATTCACACCTGTGCACACACCTTTGAATGCGTAGCAGAATGAATAAACACCAGAGTTAAGTAACATGCAACATTATCAGCTGCCAAACTTGATATCCTTACACAGTCACACCTTAATCTGCTAACATGAATATCCTGGGTCGCATGAAACACGCAAATGCAACGTCACCACGACTCAACATTGTTACCATGGAACTAGTGACTTCAATGAATCAAGAGCATTTACATGAACACAAAATCCGAAATGATATCTAGGCTAAATAGGCGAGATCTCATTAAATGTATTTGTCATGACACAAACAAACACACACACACACACACACACACACACACACTTTTTTGAGACAACAAGATATTTTCTTTTAGGCAGAAATATCACTACAAGAGCTCTCAGCTAGCATTCTGCCCATTTCAGAAGAGTTTCTATGGCAACTAAGGGAAAGCACACACAATGCTACAAAGTTGGATCTTAACTAGGGGTGGGCAATATAGACGATATATACCGTATGCAATATGAATTTTGCCAATGATAGAGATTTTGGGTCATATCGGCATACCGTGATAGGCTCATTGCGTTTCCACAACCATGTGAAAAAATGTTGACCTGTAGCTTCACCTTATTGATAGTACCTTTTCATTCTTACAACGAAACTGTCCAATATAACCTCCGAACGATGACTTAATGGGTAACCATTAAGAAACTGTTATGCTGTAAGTTACATACCAAAGTATACCGTGATATATATCATCTACCGTCTATGGTTCAAAATATATCACAATATAAATTTTAGACTATATCGCCCACCCCTAATAGTGACAGTTAGACCGAGCAGCACTGCTTTCCTATTTTACATCTCACAACTCACTTCTCAGCTATATCAAAACCAGCTGGAAATAAATATCATTTATGTAGGAACTAACTTCTGATATTTCACAGACAGTGGAAAGAAGAGATTACACAAGTTTACCATTGCAATATAGCAGGTTCTACTGTACTGAACTTGTGCTGGAACTGAAATTAGGCTACAGCACAATTCTACCTGTATCAGCAAACCATCTTGATTAATCAACTGTTTTACAAACACACGTGCATGCGATGAAACAAAACCAGCTAAATGAGCCATGAGAATTTCACCCAGAGGAAATTAGCATGCAGCTGTACCCGAAGTAAAGACATAGACGCTTTGAAGTGCGATAAACACAATTAGCCTGTGGTTCTACAGGCGGCCAATGCCTTTCTTGTTGAGCGTGTGATAGAAAAGCAGAAGCATCTTCAAAGAAGTCTGTTCATCTGGGCCAATTTCCAGGATATTAACAGGGTTAAGAGGGTTAAGAAGTGCGTGTGAAAAAGAATATGATGACATCTTAAAAGAGGTATGCTGGGGCCAGAGTATAATAATTGGTTCCAATAGTATGTATGGGAGGTCCCTACTCAAACACCTACTTTGAGGTAAAATTACATGGTACAAAAAAACATCAAGTCAAAACCACCGGGTAACTTTCTCTGAAGATGACACATAAAGAGGGTTCAAAATCAGAAGCCAAAACCACAATTGAAAACCCATTGCCTATAAGGGAGCGTGTCGCATGAAGTCAGTGTGAGGTCTGTGTAACTCTGAAACATAGGAGCTAGAGCCCGACCGATATAGGATTTTGAAGGCCGATACCGATACAAATGTTTGTTGGCTTAAAAATCCGATATTCCGATATATATTGGACGATATAAAAAAAAACTCAGAAACTCGCAACAAAACATTAAAAGATTTCCATTAACATTAGCTATTTGTAGTTATTTATGAGTTTTAACTAAAATAATGATAAAGCATTTTAAAAAGAAACTGTCACAACGGAACATCATGTGTTTCGTCCGTTTGTATTTTAATTTCGAAATATTCATTTATCGGCCGTTATAAATGCCGATACCGATAGTTTGGAAAATGCCTAATATTGGCCGATAATATCGGCCTGCAGATATATCGGTCGGGCTCTAATAGGAGCTAATGGGAGCTAACCTTTTAGGTGAAACATATGGTGAGAGAGAGAGAGTGTGTGTGTGGTGTGGTGTGTGTGTGTATGTGTGTGAGAGAGAGTGTGTGTGTGTGTGTGTGTGTGTGTGTGTGTGTGAACATTCTGAGTGGGCATCTGGTGGCATTTTCAGGTGTGAGACTCAGTTAGGGTGCCCTTGCAAGGAAGGAAGCAGAGGTGACACTGTCACACTCCACATTGCGCTAGGCTCGGCGGCCATTTGCTGCCCACAGACACTCACTGCCCACAGCCTAACTTCCTCTCCCACACACTATTCCTCTCCTCCCCTCTCATCTCATATCTCTCTACGGCTTCTTTTTCCACAAGCAAACTACTGCGTCTGAGTCTGGACATTATTACACATACCTCCACACATCCCACTCCTGAACCACCCCCACCCCCGACCCCAACCCAACCCCCACACCACCAAAACCACTTCACAGAGTGAACAACTGTTTCCACAGGCCCCCGGGGCTTCGAGAGTTCCATAGGTGTCAGGTGATGGTGGCTGCAGAGAGATAACAGCATTCTTGGGCTTCCATGAGTGGGGCTGATTGATTATCATATGCCATGCTACCACATTTCTCAGTTAGATTTGGACAATTCTCACTAAAATATGTAAAAATAAATGTTGCATACTCTTTTAATATTGCAATAAAAACAAAAAACATCTCACAAAGTCACTGATTCATCCCAGATCCCTGAACTGCTGAAAAGTGCCCTGTGGTCTGGCAACAGCATTGAGACTTCAGCCTACTCTGGAGAGTTCGGGAGATAACCGGGGGTAGTTTTCTAATTTTCAATATGAGCATCTCCTCCGTGGTTTCCACATGATCGCTGCAGTGTCCTTTCCGCTCACACTGCTGAAACACTGTCTCTGTGAGTCATCAAGCACAAGGCCTGGCCCATGACTCCAGCTCCTAAATTTTAGGGCATAATATTATTCTCGGAGGAACTGGAAGGTCGGGTCAGAGTTGTGGTGTGTGGGGTTCCCTGTGACCTCCATCTGGAGAAAGTGTGTGTGTGAGGCTGTAACCTTTAACCCTTTAAACAACCCCCCCCCCAAATAAACCCCCATGAGCTTTCCCCATATTTACTTTGACCTTGCAAATTGAACCGACTGAAATTACACTTCCAGAAGCATTCCTTTAAAACCCCCCTAACACTCTTGTTTTTCAACAGAGCTCTAACAGGGAATCACTCAACCTGAACTCGTACATAAACTGACATCCACGCACATGACTTGCCGGTGGCTGAAGGGTTATCCAAATTTTGTGATGCCACGTTTGAATGGCGGAAAATGCCGGACAGAAAATACAGAAGTGGAACATGTAAATCATCGGCAAAGCAGGCATCTTTCAGTGTCCGTGAGAGTGCCATTTCCGGGTGCTAGTATCTGACACACAGGGAATGATTCAAACAGCAGTGGGTCTACACTGGCTGGCCCAGCTGTGTGTGCATACACTCTTTTTTTGTGTGTCATAGGAATTTAAAGGAAGCTTGATTTATGGCTTTAGAGCACCAAATCTCCCTACACAAAGCAGGGAAGATAAAAATGATGGTTTGCCCCCATAGACACACAAAGGACGAACTAATCTTGTGTGTAGATCTGCAAACGACAGAACATATTCATCACAGGGAATAACCAAACCAGCTGGAATGCATTTGACTCCTGTGATCGTAGGTTAACCGGATTACATTCTCTCATTAGCAAACTATTGGAGTGGCTTTTTCCATACGGGATTGGGGTGAAGGAGCTGTGTGTGTGTGTGTGTTTCTGTGTGTGTGAGGTGGGGGGGGTTGCTAATATAATGCAATCTCCTGGTATAATGCGCTCCATGTGCACAAGTCTCCCCAAGCAGCAAAACACAGCACACATGGTTATGACATCACCTCACCCAGTGCCTTAATGGGGGAACGTTGACCTCATTCCAAATAACCTTAATGTGACCAGGAGACTTAAATACCAGACAGTTTCTGTGTGTTTTGTGTGCGTGCATGCATTTGTGCGAGTGGACATGTATGCGTGTCTGTCCTACAGAGTCTCTGTGTGTTTTCCTTTGAGTATTGTGTGAAAGGTTAGACGCAGTGCAAACAGAGAGAGCTGAAGTTTTGTGTTAACAAGATAAGGAGCCAGTTCACCCAATCCATTCAAAGCAGGTCTACTGGTCTCAAAGCAGGCACAAATCTCGTCAGGCACTGATAACTAACCCATTGATTGCACAAGCAGACTTTCCACCTGAATATCACGCCTAATTAAAATCCAATCCACAAAGAACATAAGGATTTAAACAGATGAACAAACAAGCAAGCGCTCAATGAACACTGACGATGGCAAACGGTGTAGGAGCTGAATCTGCAAAAAAAAAAATAGAAGCACTGCAAGACGCACTCACATACTGTAGTCTGCCTATGCAGCAAAACGCAAACATGATTAGACATGTGGACCCAATGAGCTCAGGCAAGATTCAAAACGTCAAAAAAAAGAAGGGGAAAAAAACAAACTCCAAACTAAATCTTTAGCCACTTAAAGCCTTAAAGCCACCCAAACATACAGCTTTAGCATAAGCCTGCTGCCTGCAATCAAGATCAAACACAAGCCTTTTTGATAGGGTGCCCCCAGGCATATCTTATGGTGAGATCTACCTTACAAACAGTAGACTGATGAATGTGAAACTCAGCTTGTAAGTAATGTTAAAGCAATAAGAATACAAATCTATACTCAAAATAGATATATGTAGCCGACAGAAAAATAAAATCATATCATGTAGCGGATACACAGTACTACATCAAATACCGGTGTATAAATCAGGCAAAAATATTCAAAAATAAAATAATAACCATTCATGGTTAATTATTACAAAAGCCGGCTAATCAGCTCACAGCAGTGGGGGAGTAAAAGAGGCCATGGCAGATGCCATCCATCCAGTCCTGACCAGCGCTAACAGCCACCACAACCCCTTGCTGAGCGTCGAGCCTCCCAGCCCCCTCTTACCTTCTTGTCCCTGCTCCACAACCTCAGGCAGCAGGATCCCCAGAAGAACAAGTCTCCCACCATGGCTAGAGCCACCTTTAGGCTCTTAGTTCATCGCAGAGGCCGAGTGAACGAGCACCGCTGCGCCGCTGTCACAACAGAAAAACATGCAGGAGCCGTCGACTCTGCCAGGAGATGATGGGCTGTGTAATGCCTGCGCCGGCGCTTACTTCCCTGCCCACGCCCCCGACGCTGAGCTCATCTCTGAAATGGTGTCACCGCGCTCCCCCCTCCCTCCTGCAGCCCACACTCCTCTCTCTCTCCCTCCCTCCCTCTTTCGTTTGCTCGCTCTCTTTCTGTGTGACTTCATCACTTCCTGCTCAGTCCTTCTCTGTGCCTGCATGCCTGCCTGCAGTCTCTCTCTCTCTCTCTCTCTCTCTCTCTCTCCTTCTATCTTCCCCAACCCCCACTCCACTGCGCCTTAACCCAGACACAGCAGACTGGACCATCTCCCCCTAATCCCCCTCCCTTACTCACACACACACACACACACACAAAACCCAGTCCTAACTACAGAGTTCTTTGGTAATGGTAATGTTATCATTTAGTGCTATTGACAAATACCACCCTCTGTGACTGATTGTGAGCATTGAAATTCTCTACAACAACAGAAGGTTGAAGAATCAATGTTTAGAGAATACTGAGCAGTCAGTATTGATTAAACAGATACAGACTCGCATCTAAAACTCTTTTCATGCATTTATCATCACATAGTACTCTCTTAATATCTAAACAATCGCTTGTAACACAATCAGCACAGTGCCACAAATAGGAGCAGTAGCCAAAGGCTGCAGCTGCTCTACAGCCGTTTCTATACTGTATATTTCGTGGGCGAACAGTAGCATCTCTTATAAAGGGAGGCTGGGGAACGCTAATCAATGGTTTCCGGCTGGCTGTCCGAGCCCCTCCCCAACCTCAAGCCCCAGCCAGGCCCATATACCAGCAGCTGAAAGGAGCCATATGACTTTGCATATATTAATAGAGTCAGGCAGAATGTCTGTTGCAAAGCCTGCCAGCCTTTTTTATTGCAAGGCACACACACACACACACACACACACACACACACATACCTCTGAGAGGCAGGGATGGAGAAAGGGAGGGATATGGGTTGGAAGATGAAAAAAAAAAACTAGTCCACTGGTGCGTGGTCAAATAGCCTGAATGTGATGAGACAGTTTTATCATCCGAGGCGTCGACAGAACTGACTCACCACATTACCAGCCATCTATGTCTACTTCGATTACCAAACCAGAATACATGGCTGTGACATCCGTAATTGCTTTGAAGATTAGAGCCAGTTTTATAAAACAGACGTATCTTCTACTCCAAGGCCTCCGACGGCGATGAGTATTTTATGTCTCCTAACTGATGCTAGCCTTACAAAAAGTTTTGAATAAATTAATCTTTAACGCCATATGATTAACTGGTGTCTGAAGTACAGTGAACCAGGTCAAAGGCAAACAAATCTAATTACTTACACATAGGCATGCTTGGGGCAGACACACATGTGTCATGATGAAGCATCAGTCCTGAAGGTTACAGTACATTCCGTCGTGAGTAATTCATCCCACTGTTGTCAGGAGTCAAAACAACTATGGGTGACAACAGTCAAGCCCAAACAATGTGAAGTGAAATTGGGAAGTCTATGCCTCTAGATTTTAAAGAAGAAGCAAAACAATATGACATTTTTAAGGGGGGGTTCCAAACAGGAACATCAACATGTCAGGTATTTAGATTATTTTTAGTGAAATGACAAATGGTATTCTAACTATTTTTCGTGACATAACACTGACCTTGCTGGCAATACATGCCACAGGCAATACAGTTTGTGTAAAGAAATGAGCCAATTTGTATCCACCAAAAAATCAAGAAAACTACATCAAAATTTAAACATATTACAATTTTCCAGAGACAATTACCTATTTCTTGTACATACTGTATATTCTCTTATATATGCTATACTGCAAAACTAGGTTTCCATTACTGTAAATAGCATGCAAAGATTGAATGAGTGGGTCTTAGACAAGTCATCCATTTTCTACCCACCCTTTACAAAAATAAAAACTTTCCAGAGATGTGGGTGAGTGTGAGGACTGAACATGAGATGCTGTGTTGGGCAATGCAGACACAGAAACACAGTGATGCAGTTGTGACAGGCCAACCCTCAGTCCCGGACACGTATGCAAACACACTCACTCTGAGAATCCAGTGAAACCCCCACCTCAGTTACGGTGAAGAGATTGCAAAAACGGGTGATTTCCCTCATCAAGACAAAGCAAAACATTATGATCACTTGTCTTTCTGCCTCCTCCATCGCACTATACTGGTACTAATACTGAGCAGTGGAAGGATTGGTTTAAAGGAAACCAACAATCAAACTTGTCTGAGATGAGGATGAGTCAACGCAAGACTGCGCCAATCAGAGATCACTATCGTTAAAAAAAACAAACACAAAAATATATGATAACATTACATCACAAACCAACTGAGAAGACAGAATAAACTCATGCAGACCCGTGGGAAGAAAAAAAAAAAATTTTGAACATGATAATAAGGGAAAAAAAACATGGCCCCTGTCTTGCTGATGCCTTGACCTGTGCCGACACCTCAGTCCTGCTCAACATGTACAGAATGTCAGGGACTGCATGTCATTATGACTGTGAGTCTTCTTCAGTGCATAACAAACCTTCATGTCCTTTAAGTGCATCGCTTAAGCACAACTAAATTGCTTAACATCAGGTGAACACGAAAAAGTGCACCCTTCTCCCTGCCTATCCAAAAAAAAAAAAAAAAAAACGTTCCTAAATTTAGCTGCCTGTGTCTCTGCCAAGGATAAAAGCAGAGGAAGCGGAATGGAATCGTATACTGTAGCCGTGTACATCTTATAGCCTGCTGCGTCATCCAGTGGGAGGCTGACCTTCATCCAGCACTGACAGACCGCCATCGCTCCAATAATGGGATTGCCTGCCTGTCTCCCATTCAGCTCGCAGTGACCGTCAATCAACCCCGACAAGGTCTAATAAATGGGCCCTACTGTAACAGAGGATGCTGCGGAGACAGGGCTCAGCACTTGCATCTCTTAATTTACTTAGTCCGGGGCAGGGGGAGGTTTAATTATTGGGATTGCACTGGAGAGCCGGATGCGGATGCATGGTACTAACTCATGCAGGCCGCTTCTCTGAGACATGCTCTTCCGCAACGAGGCAGCTGCCGTCAGGAGAGCGTCTGGTCACTAAGAGAGATGTACTTACCACAGGAGCAGATGGAAATGCTCTTATTATATGTTGCTCTTGCACTCTCTTACACACACACACACACACACAAACGTGTGCACACACATGTCCTGTAGGCTGTAGGTACTGTTTTGCATTTATCGTTTAATTTAATTTTAATGTCTCTAATTTAGGTTTTACCGCTGTCCTGCTGTGTCTTGAATTTCAAAGTATGCTCGAAGCAGATTGAGCAGGGTGAAAGCACAAGACGACAACTTAATTGACTAATGACAAAAAGTCAGGGCAAGGTCTGGCACCACGAGGTCTAGACAAAACAAAAATACTGTGAAGACGATGTAGAAAAAAACCCACTGGTCATTTGCAGGTGATTACAATCAAAACAGAAAACCATTTCACGTTCACCGCCCCTGTTCAGAGGGTAGTACGCAAGAATGCAAAAATCTTTTTTTAGCAGGCAGAGAAAGTTAATGAGAACTAAATCATGTTCTAGTGGAACCCTCAGAGCGTTCCAGCAGGTTAAGGGTGTGTCCTGAATGATGGACAATAACAAGAACTCTGCTGCAAACTTTAGAAAGAATCTCACCTCTGTCTGAACTCCTTCTCAGGGAGCCTCCCCAAATAACGCCACATTGCCTATTCAACTCCCAATGCCATGATTCAGACAACCTATTACAGATTCACAACCACACCACCAGAGCAGACAATTAGGCAGTGAGGATGAAAGTCAGGAGGATCGTAATCTTCCCTCCCTGGGAGAGGGAGAAAATGGAAATGGGATTGTACTTGTCTACCTAGCCAGCAGCCATTACAGCTACGTAATGTGATTCCTTTGAGTAGAGGTGAATTACTTCAGGGTCATTCATATCCATTCATTTGGACAAACGGTCACATTGAAAAAGTGAGGTAGATAGCACAACTGGGAATATCATTAAGACATATCTGATTCAGCTACTGGGTAAATATCTGACCCAACTCTTTGAGTCTTATCTTTAGAATGTTTGCCTGCCTCCCTGTTCCAGTTCTTTTCTTGTCTTTTCTTTTTTTCTTTTTTGCTTTCACAGGCAAACGAGGGCAGTCTTAAATCTCCTGCTGGTTTGAAACACCTCCAAGTGCAGTTGGCAGCGCTCAACAAGGCTTCCAAATGTCTCTCAACACTCCTCCTCCCTCCTTTCTTCATTAATGAAGAATTTAGAGAAGCTTGGCTGCCCTCTGGTTTCGTCATATAAACAAGCATCCACAACAACCACCAGGAAATAATCGGGGGCACCGGCTCTGTCATGTGTCAAGCAGATGACACCTAATTGAAACTGCAAAATTGCAAATTATTGAAACTACCTATCGCTATGACGCTAGCATAAGCTATGCTGGAGCATGAAATGTATCTGAGACGCTTAACTCTCCCTTATGTACAAATCCTCTCTCGGCTGTTGTTGAATTATGCATACTGCCTCTTTCATCATCACCAGCCAGATAACAGAGTTGTGCTGTTTAATTCATGGAAGTCCTTTCCACGCATGTGAAAGGGCACCAGTAATTGTATGAATAGCACATTGTCAGTCACAGTAACTGGAGCTGTGTGTTGTGCCAAACGGGAGGGCTTGTGTCTTGTGAGCGGTAGAAATGGAGAGTGAGAGAAAGGGAAAAAGACATTGCGGAGGATAGCTGAGTGAGAACAGACATGGTGAGGGGAGTGACTCGAGGAGACAGAAAGAGTGAGAGTGAGTGAGTGAGAGAGAGAAAGAGAGAGAGAGAGAGAGAGAGAGAGAGAGAGAGTCCGGTTTCTGAATCAACACTCACCATGATCAGGCCTGTGGTGATGGGCTCCGTGCATCCGTGACACAGCTCGCCGAACTTCGCCCAGTAGTCCTTCTTGCAGAAGAGCCGACCATCCTTCTCGTAATACCAGTGGGAGAGGGAGGTGCTGCACTCACAACACCTGTGTGGGAAACACGACACACACAGCTAAACCCATGCTCGTGATTACAGATGATTAGCTACAAGCCCTCGAAAGAATGAGGCCCTGCATACAGCAGTATGAATGGCATCTTGACCACGCACAGCCATTAAGGAGATTGACAGCACTGTTCCTAATAGAGCTTTTCAAAACGAGGAACCAGTTCTAATGAAGAACAATGGCACACCTCAAATACCTTGCATAGTATTTAAATGTCAGAAGAAAAAAGCCAGAAACCTTATTGAGAAGGAACATACGGCAATATACAAACAGAGGATGTTGAATAAACAGAAAGAGGGAAATAAACAAATAAGGGAGGGCAGGGATGTTGGATATGTTGACTGATGGAGATATGGATCAGCTGTTGGAAAAAAAACAGGAGGATCAACAGAGAGCATCTAGAAAGTGATGAGAGAGATGGAGAGAAACAGAGAGAGACAGAGAAAGGGAGAGAGAGAGAGAGAGAGAGAGAGAGAGAGAGAGAGAGAGAGAGAG
>JAGFZM010002304.1:288779-342663 GCA_017657215.1 Limnothrissa miodon
AGAGAGAGAGAGAGAGAGAGAGAGAGAGAGAGAGAGAGAGAGAGAGATTGCAGTGAGATAGTGGAGCCAGCCAACCTACATCCATTTAGGCCTGATGCATTTGCAGTCACCGTATACCGCAAACAGACCCTTGGCTTAGACTTGGAAGGAAAGTAACCAGACCCTTCTGAACAACACACACACCAGCATGCACTTATCTGCTCCCATACCAAACGACACAAAGGCAATACAGACTAAAACATTTCACCGTGGCCCTCACTCGCAAGGCAACAAGCTGAAGGAATAACGGTCATGTCAGCAAGATGTTTATGCTAGTGAGGTTGATCGATCCGGTCACCTCTTAAAAAGGGAGCTGCTGCTAGCATAACAAAAGAACACACACACACACACACACACACTTTACTACCTGATTCTCATAAAATACAAGTCTGAACCAGGCGGCTTGGCCTTCCTGTTCTAACATGGCCGGGGCAGATCGATAGCCTGAGGCCTGAGGGAGATGGAGGCAATCAATCTCCATCTGCTGCCCCCCACTGGGCCTTACAGTGACCAGCTCACTGGGACAGACGCTGGTGCGTGCGTGTGTGTGTGGGTAGGTGAGTGTGTGTGTGGGTGAGTATGTGTGCGTGTGTGTGGGTGGGGCATGGGGCTGAGCGGTTATGACAGAATGTGCTGCCCCTACATGTCCAACCTAAGTTTCATCTATAGTGTGTCTGTGTGTGTGTGTCTGTGTGTGTGTGTGAGAGAGAGTGAAGAAGAAGTGAGAAGCTTAAACCCACATTATGCTTTCTGTCGTTATACTACTTCTAATCATAGTATAAGTGTATGCATGTGTGTGTGCGTGTACAGAATGCAGAATATGTATGTGTGTGTGTGTGTGTGTGTGTGTGTGTAAAGTGAGAACCTGGGGCTCAAATCATGCTAGCTGTCGTTCTCATACAGCTTTCATGAGAGGCGTAGCGCTCTAATCTCCTGGTTCAGGAGAAAGCGAGACGGCTCTGAGATGGGGAGTGGAGGAGGGGTAGAGGGTGGGGTAGTGGTTTGCTTCTTGCACCATGACAACCTGATTTGCTTCAGAAGCCTGAGAGGAAATAGGCCAAGGGCATCTTAAGGACAAGCTCCACCACATGGCGAGAGCCATTCAAGTTCAGCACAGGCCACTGCCATCACCCGCCATCAGCAAAAAAGAAAAAAAAAAAAAAAAAAAAAAAGACTGACACAAGAGATCAAAGCTCAAATTGGAGTATTTCTAGACAGCTGGCAAAGCTCCTCTTTAATTTAATCCTCCTGTAGGAAAATCTCCAAAAATGTTGCCGCTGAGTTTTGGCAGAGATTAAAAACAAGAGAAAATTGCTTCGTGGAAAAATTGATTAACCTTTTTTTCGGGTGATCGTTTTTAAGCAAAATATTTTACTTTTCACTTAAAGCATAAAATAAAACTGTGATACATGTCATTTCATTCTAACTGAGAACTAAATGGAGAAATAAACGGAAAAAATAATGTTCTCTCGCTTCCTTGTTTTCTACAGTTGGGGTCATCTGTATCAATTTAATCATTAATGACTCATAGTCTGGCATTGTGGTTGAAAGTGTGCATGGGTATGTGGATGGGAGTCACTGGCTGTCTATGCCCCTAAGCTTTAGTCTGGGCCAGATTACCTTTGCAGTTAAGCTATTCTCCCAGCACAATAGTGTGACTGAAGGAGTCAGAGGTTAGTGAAGTCCCACAAGTCCAAGAGAAAGACTACACACACAAAAAACTTTTATGAAGCACAGAATTGGTCATCAGCCATGATACATGCACTTTACCGAACAATCCCCTCACATACAGGAAGGTTGTCAAAATATGAAGAGTTTATTCTGTAATGAGGGTGAATAGTTTATATAAGATGTTTACATGTAACATCCTAATGTATTCAAATAGTTTAAATAATCTGTTTAAATGTGACATAGACATCCATGACTACCTCATAAAAGTAGAAACTCCCAGACCAATACAGAATAATAACATCTGCCAAGTCTGCCAAACGAACAAAAGCTGGGGTAGTAAGGAAAACAGCTTCTTGCATACCAACTACAGAATAAATTAGACATTCAGAGCAAATTTAAAATTCATATTTGATGAGGCCCAATTATAATGTGCTCGCTCAGGTCTGTCTGGAGCTGACACAGAAATGGCAGCACTGGCTAAAAAGGCGCAGGCCTGGCGAGGTGGGTGATCAGTGACGGGTCTCTTGGGGCTCTGTTTTCTGACCAGAGCAGGCAGAAAGAAAAGACAGCCCTGAGAGATGGCTGCTGTTAATGATTTCCCCAAGCTGTCAATACAGAGAGAGAAAGAGAGCAAGAGAGAGAGAGAGAGAGAGAGAGAGAAAGAGGGGGGGGACTAGGGAGGGGACAGAGAGAGGGGGAAGGAGAAAGGGGGGGCTAAACAGAGGGAAAAAAGTGAGAGGGAAGATGGATTCAAGAGATCCCACTATGAGGCATTGTTCTCTGGGGGCCTGTGGTATGCCGCAGAGGTGAGGAGGGGACCAGACTCATAACACCTCCTCCATCAGGGGCCCCTGCTGAAGCCTGTGTGCCTGTGCCTGTGGCCGCCCTTCTGGCCTTCTGGCAGCAGCCCCACCGTGACATCTCACAGCAGAGGTGAGAGCTGGCTAAGGCTTTCACTTTATTCACCTTCACACCTTAGTTTACCTCCTAACGGCGTTTAGACTCTGCCTCTTTCTCTCTTTGTGACACACACACACTAACTCACTCCCACACACACACATATACACAGGCACACACACTCACTTACACACACACACACACAGTCACTTACACAAACATACACACACACACAAACACTAACTTACTCAAACACAAAATATCTACTTTTAAATATACATACACACACACCCACACAAAGAAGAAAAATAAACTCAAACTTACAAAGTAACTTTCACTCACACACATTAACTCACAGAGACACACACAAACACACACACACACACACACACACACACACACACACACACAAACAGAGACACCCACAAGCACACAGGTCAACACATACCTTTTCACAGACACTTCCTGACTCGCTGCTCCCCAACTCAAAACCCTGGACAGATTAATGATATTTCCCATCACATGAGTGGAGTGCTTCCTTCCTCTGCAAGAGACAGCCTCAGACAGAGACCCACAGAGAGAGGCAGAGCCAGCAGAGTCAGCCAGCACGCGCTAGAGAAACAGAGAGGAGGGGAGCGCGTGATGGAGGTAGAGAGAGAGGGAGAGAGAGAGAGAGAGAGAGAGAGAACGGGCAGGCGTCAGGCTAGAGCGACTGAGAGCGAGAACCAGAGTGAGATAAAGAGAGAGAGAGAAACAGGGAGAGAGATGGGAGCTTATCAGCTGAATCAGTGTTGAGATAAGGTAGACACTGCCCACGCGAGGCAGTGGGAGAGAGGGAGAGGTAGAGAGAGAGAGAGAAAGAGAGGGAGGGAGGGAGGGGGGGGGAGAGAAGCGAGAGAATGAGGGAGGGACAGACAGGACAAACTCCAGCGCATTCTTTCTCACTCAGCCACATTCATTGGTCGACGTGCTTTTGTCAGCGCTCGCCCGGGCCCCAGCAATGAGTTTATTTTGGGACGCTATGATGATAAAGTTGAAACAGACACACACACACAAAGACAGAGAGAGAGAGAGAGAGAGACGGGAGGAGAGAGAAAGAGAGGGAGAGAGAGAGAGGGAGAGAGAGAGAAAGAGAGAGAGAGAGAGGGGGGAGGAAAGAATGCTCTTTGCAGAAGTTGTGGAGAGGGAAACTCATTCATTTCATGGCCGAGTGAGGACTCCTCCCTTGACGAAGCACACAACGGCTGATGTAAGAGGCCCAGTCAAACAGGGTGTCGCTCGCTTTAACAACCTTTTTAGAAGCTCTTGGACATGCGAACCAACACACAGAGTGACTCACGACACTCTCCCTCTCTTAATCACACATACACCCTCACACCCACATGAAGAAACACAGTCAGCGTGATAGTGGATATGCTGCCTCAGGGATGGAAAGGTATGGCAGAGCTAAGGCCCTAAGGGATGTGACCCCCTTCACACATACACACCTCTACACACACACACACCCTGGCAAGAGTGTGATAACTGTGTGAGCAAAAGCTGAAAAGCTGATACTATTACCAGGTCATCAATCAATAGCAGCAGAGGTAAGAAGACTCTTAATAATCTGAGGTGAGAGAAAGAGAGGTGTGTGTGTGTGTGTGTGTGTGTGTCTGTGTGTATGTGAGAGAGAGAGAGAGAGTAAGAGAGAGAGATGGAGTAACAGAGAGATAGAGAGAAAGAGTGAGAAAGAGAGAGAGAGTAGGTGTGCATTAAGGGGAAGAAGGCCACATGCTGGGGGCTTCCAGTGTCTGGCCAAACACATGTCTCACCAGTTGACAAGGGAACAAACACCCCTGGGTTGCACCATACACCACCACCATGTCTCACAATGACGCAGCAGTTAGCACTAGGACCTCAGCAGCCTCCTGGAGAGACAAGAGATGGAGATGGAGACACATCTGCCGAGGCCATTCCACCTTTAACACGGCCACAAAATGACTGCCGTTACCCAAGGGGACACCAGAGCTTACAGTGCTGTGGCTCATTTTACGAGCTGAGGTCATTTTTAATGTTGTGCGTTCTGATGTTCAAAAGATTACACACATCATACAAATCAACTTCATGACAGTAGACAGGAAGCAGCATTTTTAAAGATCCACACAAACAACTCCTAAAAGTCCTATGGCAGTGTTATTTACTGCATAAGGCTTGAGTGTAATGGCTTGAATGTAAACACAGAATATGTACATTTCATTGAATTTTGTCACCAAAATAACAAATTGGCTCCCACAGTGCTGCAAAGCCATTAGAGAAACAGATCGGTCTTATTTTAATTACATGCTAGAACAACTCCATCTTCAGTTAACCAGATGAGACCGCTGTGTATGTACGTGAGCGAGCTGGATTTCATTTCCATGTGCAACAGCACACTTGAACCAGACATCATTGTTTGGGAGCACGGGTCCAGCCAAAATGCAATTTGCCTCTAACAAGACTACTGAATTAACAGAGGGCTCAATGTTATGCGCTCTCCATTTGAAATCAAATTTTCCCCCTCATATCAGCTTGCACTCTCAGGCCTGCACGAGTCTGTGAGGGCAAGAACTGACTCCAGATCAGCCTACGACATGATTCTGTGGAAATGGGACTACTCGGTGGTGTGCCTAAAATGCTGCAGGATCGCCGGCATAACAAAATAACAGGACGAGAGAAAAACAGTCATGCGGAGAAATCCCTCTCTTGTGACACCTCTGCCCCCTCCTGAAGAATTTGCAAGCACCACATTCTCAGAGCGCCATAGAAAAAGAGACACAAGGATTGTTTGGTGTGTGTGTGTGTGTGTGTGTGTTGGGGGGGGGGGGTTCCAGAGGGGGTTCCCAGCATTGATCTGAGCATGTCCACACAGCAAGCCAGAAGGGAGGGGGGGACTATAGACAAAGGACAAGCCGAGGCAACCAGAGGCCAAACAGGCTTGCTTGCCAGTTGGGTCCCCCCGCCGGTCCCCCCGCTTCAGAGATAAAGCCCTGTTTACTGCAAGAGTGCCTCGGAGCCACAGACACAGCAGAGAGGGGGATTTAGGGAAAGGTGGGGTGGGAGGGGGGGGACTCGCATGCATTCATCACTTCCACCTCCTCCCCTCGGTCGCTCGGTTGAAGAGAGGAATAGCAATGAGCACATGATGTCATCCTCTTGCAGACAGCCATTACTTCATCGAGAGGACAGAGGCCCCACCCACCCAGATCCTCCCAGGAAATGAGAGCCATCCAATCAGAGGTCTAGGAGGCTCGAGTACTGCAAGCTCAGCAAGCTGGTTTCTGCTGTTAACCCTTTGGGTGCCACACACACAGTGTCCTCATACCATGCAAAGTGTGTGTGTGTGTGTGTGTGTGTGTGTGTGTGTGCGTGCAATTCCACAACAGGCAGTAAACAATATCAAAAGCTCATGGTATTTTAGTATTTTCTTTCCCGTTCTTTTTACAGCAGCAGGGAGCGAGGATGGGATTGTTTGTTGACAGTCTCAGAGGAACGCCAGGCGTTATTGTGAGCTTTGCTCGCGGCCGAGCGCGTCTGTTGTTCTAGAATTAGAATGCTTTGCATCAGGCCACACCAGGTATGGGAAGCTTCGGCTTGCGGCTGAATAGCGTGCACGCTGGCAGGTTCTTTGTGCTCTCTAAGCCCACCCGGGCTTTCAGTGACTCAATGAACATTCTGTGCGTCTGTCTGTCTCTAGGGCTGTCTGTCTGTCTATCTCTAGGGGTGTTTGGGAGGCGGGGGGTATGCTATTTATCATGAGCGCACCACTCTCAACAAGTGAGTCAAAGGGCATGGCAGTACCTGCCAGCAAGGAAGCCGTGCCAATGCTGGCTTTTAACAAACACGAAAACAAGTTCTGCTCACGACAGGTCTGGGAATTAAAGGGCCCTCCACACATACTGGCACATTCTGCTCAGAATAAAGACAGAAAATACACCAACTGCGGTACGACAACCACAACAGGGAGGGAAACAAATTGGATATCAGCAAACAGCCTAAGTTCGGGTGTTTTAATGTCAGCATGGTGCCGCAATACAAAAGAAAGTTCCCATAAAAGACTTGGAGTCATTTGGAAAGACTAGATGCTGGAGACAGGGTAGCTGGGCAGGGTAAGCTGACCTTTTGTTTCCAGACACATTCAAGCAGAGGCCAGACTTTTCCAGAGAACACAACACTGTATGCTGAGATTTGGCTTCCCAATGTGATTATGATGAGAGACAGTAGTGTTTACAGGCACTGGGCTACCATGGAATAAGTGATGCAATCACCAGTTCAATAGAATGATTTCATCAAGCCAGCTGTGTGCTGACCCTACAGACATTAAAGGGATAGTTCGGTTTTTAACACATTGAGCCCCTTTCACAGGTTGTCTTAAAGAGACACTCAGTAAGTTTATGCGACCATTTTTGAGGTCATAAAATCGCTTAGAAATAGTTTTTTTCTGTTAGACTGGTCTGTTGTGTTGCAAACAGCAATTGAGCGCACCGCTGTACAGCCCTGTATAGTGAATACGGAACTTGCAACTTCTGAGGGAGTGTACACTACAGCAATACAGCTAACTATACGGAGCTCCCCCTACAGGTTTGTGGCATTTAATGCAGGGTTAAAAAACAGACTTACTGAGTGCCTCTTTAAATGCAATAAAGTGGTTGACATCGAAATTTTGATGATTGCTTCTGTCTCGGCAATTTGGGAAATGTAGAATCGCCTCTGCCTGCCTTCAAAATGGCTAGCAATGGGCATGTGTTGTTTCTATCCTTAAAACACTGGTTTTAAAAAAGTGCTACTCACCAAGTGGTTAGTGGTGCTCGATGATGTTACAAAACATGTATCGTAGCGAAATAAAGCTTCCGTCATGTTTTATTTGGCACTTTGTTTATATGAAGGAGCAAATAGATCCCTATGTGACTTACAAAATGGCAAATAAAACATGACAGACACTGTATTTTTCTACGATACTTGGGTTGGAACATCAGCAAACGCCACTAATCACTCCATGAGTAGCACTTTTTTAAAACCAGTGTTTAAAGGATAGAAACAACAAATGCCCATTGCTAGCCATTTTAAAGGCAGGCAGAGGCGATTCTATATTTCCCAAATATCCGAGACAGGAGCAATCATCAAGATTTTGGTGTCAACCACTTTATTTCATTTTAGACAACCTGTCAAAGGGGCTCAATGTGTTAAAAACCGAACTATCCCTTTAAACAACAAAACGTAACCATAAACCCTCCTTTGGTTTCTATGTCGAAAGAGCCTGTGGAATTGAACGTGACCCTTTTATTTCAAATGATCACTGCTGTCAAACAAAAGCCAAGCTGTAACAGATGACAAAAGTAAGAATGTAAAAATGTGTTCATCTCAGACTTCTCTGATATCCATGGAGTTTTGAAGCAGCAATAATTCAAGAACCCCATGTTAAATTTAAAAGGCTTTTTAAACATGGACCGGAGGTGGCGTTTCAATTAATTTTGGTGATTTCCCTGGGGAGGTCTAACAACAGGCATCCCATGTTACGAAAATCACAAAATAACAAAATTGTTTAAACACACACCACATTTGAGTTTATGGACATGTTGTTCTTGTGTGTAATTTGCGCTGTGTGCTTGTAACCACCTTGGCACCTTTAGAGCTGAGCTATTCTGTCTATATGTGTTAGGTGGGAGTCGAGCACAGCACACTGATTCTTTTCTTTTTTTTATATCTCTTCCTTCCTGTTGCCCGAGGACAACATCTGCCCACCAAATCCGTGCATGATTCCGGAGCCAGGTTTAATTCACAAAGCTAGTGGAGTGCGTGGGAAGGAAGCACGGCCCAGAAGGGTACACCATGACACGACGCAGGACAGAACGGCGATGAACGGAAGACATTTAATCCTGAGGTGGACGTTTAATTGCTTCAGCGATGGGCTTATCTGGCCTGTGTATATGTGTGCTGCTAACAAAACTCACTTCAGGAAATCCAGGCCTGATGAGATGAGAGTTTTACACTCCTGGGATCACGGGTGGCCATTCACAAGAGGATACACAACAGCGTCAACACAAGAGACACTGAGGTTAGGGTAAATGTGGAACTGTTTGCGAAAGAAGATCACAAAGGCTCTAATCCTACTCATGTCATGATCAATCAAACAGGAACTTCTCTAATGTTGGTGCTCAACACTGAACAACGATATTAAGTGCGTACAGACGTCCCTCAGACGTGACTTTGATGAGATGTAAACACAACCAAAACCTGCTACAAGTCAAGAGTATGACAGCATAACCAACTATGTTCTCACAGCAGGGAACACCTATGACCGCCACAGTGACTAAAGAACCTTTGATGATGACATGGGGGAGGAGAAACAGGTGTACGCTGTCTGATTCCCAAACACGTTACGAATGAGTCACTGCTGGATGCTGGACTCGAGAGAAATAAATGACAGACATCATTTTGATGTTTCCGTGAGGTCTTTTGTCCTCTGTCTACATGGCTAAATGTTTGCTAAAGGGATAAAAGGGGAAGTGCTACTTTAACTGTTCTCACAAAAGCTATAAAGTAGGCTACACTACAGATACACTACAGTACATTAACTAAAGACCTTACCTTTATTCGTTAATCTACAGTTCTTACATACACTTCTAGCTGTCAAGACTAATACATGCATATGTTCTAGAAAGACAGTAAATGCCCCAAAATAAGCCCCAAAAAGAAATAAGAGAGGAGTTACAATATTAATTTGTCTTCTTTTCTAGGAACCTCCATTACAATGCTTCCCTGGTTCCCCTCATCCCCCCGTTACTGATACACAATGACTTACTTTCGGCCCCTCAATTTACTTCGATAGCGCTGGTCTCTCCGAGACATCTCTCCATGTAGCGTGAAGCCTTTCTTGTGACATTCAGGAAGCAGGTTCATGTTCATGAAGTTAACCAACCTACTGCAGCCTCAGAGAAAAAAAAACACCAATGCTGTGTAAAGGTAGCTCGGTCACCCTTCGTATTTAAAGGATGCTTCTTCTGTGCTTGCTGTCTCTCACTCTCGCTGTCTTCCTCTGTCGTCCGCTCGCTCACTCACATAAACACACACAAGATCTCGCTGCAGCTGCTAACATCTTTTTTTCTGTGCTCTACTATTTCCTGTTCTGGGCTAACTCACGGTTTCCTTGGGAGCAACGCTGACCCCTGACACCAGCCCTTTCCCGTCTGTCCCCTGTCACCATCAGGGGCCCCTTCCGCCTCACTGGAAGAGGGTGGTGCTTGTACTTTATCAAAGCAGTACAGCTCATGTGAATAGTGACAGACTTCCTTTTCTACCTTTGTTGAGAAAGGCACACCATACACTCACACACGCACACGCACACACACTAACAACAACATACATATAAACAAGCTGTGAAAGAACAGCATTGAATGTTCTACATGGCAAGGTTTTCTAACTCTTAGTGCCATACCTTTTCTCCCAACGTCTCATTTTCAATCCAAAAGAAGGCCGCTGATATAATGTGCAGGGAGGCAGAAAGGAAAGGCTTAAAGTTTCCGCAGCTTTTTTCTCTGCAACTGCGTCTTTTTAAAGCAGGCTTGCCAGCAAAGGCTTCAGTCTGAGTGAAACAGCAGCCCCAGACTTGGACTGGAAAGCTTGGCTTTTGAAAAAGCACATTTATGCCAGAGTCCCTTTTGGACTTTATTTTTCCCTGCCCACCTCTTTAAACCCCATCCACGTGCATAGTCAGATGGTTAACAGTAAAAAGTCATATGTGTTGTTCATTCACAATTCCTTATTCTGTGAACATGATCATTCTCAGCAAAATAAAAAACAAAACAGATTTTTTTTTTTTCATTTTATGGACCCGCGGTCACATGCTGGGCTCTTTTAATGAGAAACTCCACGCCTCATTTGTGTTGCTAAAAACCCTAAACACTACCAAATGTTGTGCCCTCTCTGATTCTAAACAGTCACAACAGTCTATTTACTCTCAACACAACACTTGGTTTTCTAAAAGTCTAGATGAAGGGAAGGATAAAAGAGTGAGAATGGCATCATCCGCACTGGTTTTAAAACCGCTCGTCACATTGTCATCTGCCGTGAGAGATGCTGACTCCCTGGCAGAGTAGAAGTCAAACTCTGGCCATGAAAAGCAGCTTTTAGCTCAAACCTGTTCTGCACTTTAGTCTCTGAATGATGATGCTCTAGGATGCATGCTTACTTTTCAAGAAAATATAAGTGAGCCAACCAAGGCTTGGTAGGTTTGGAAGGTTTTGTAAGTCTCCAAAAATAGCACAGATTCATGTAACAGGGAGAAATCATGGTTGTTCGAGTTGACTGTGATGCAAGGCCATCTGTTTTATAGAGACACGATCTAAACACAAAAGGCCTGTCCTGGGTGTCCTTGAAAAGCAAAACAGATTTTTTTTCCTTGTATTTGTGTGTGTGTGTGTGTGTCTGTGTGTGTGTGTGTGTGTGTGTGTGAGTGTGTGTTAGGGTTAGGGTTAGTGTGTTTGTGCCTGTGCGTGCATGTGTGCAAGGTCTGACCTGCAACACTGCTTATGTGCTGACACAATATGGCCTGCTGTTTTTCAGTCCCTCTAGGGGTCCAGTCCTGGAAACTATGCAGGCCAAGGCACATCACGTCCAATGAGCCTAACTATCCTCAGAGAGCAAGAACTTTTTTTTAACTAAACCTTTGTGGAAAAACAAGCAGCCATGCATTCACAAACCTCTTGGGTCTTTACCAAGGAGTTCCAACACAGTGCTTAAGTGCTGTGGTGTTTAGTACTGTATATCAGTGAGCGCATGGAATGTTTTACTTATCTTAATATCCTGTTTCATCACTGTGAGCTAGCTCCTATTAAAAGTCGTGCTGCCATTCGCTTTCATTTCTTAGAAAGCTTTTTGTTTCTTCTTCATGTCATTAGCACTATTCCAGCTGAGACACACAAATATGATGCATTAACAGAGTTTGGTCACAGTGACTTTAAAGCCTCACACTTTTATCAATTATATAAAAAAAAAAACCTTGATTTTATAAAATAAGCCCAAAGACCTGAACACTTATGAGCTCACTATCAACACAATGCAATGTGCAGACTGTGAGGGGGTGGTGGTACTGTATATATTTACGTTTGCAATATGTTACTAATTACGTCATTAATTAACCTTGAGTAAGATGTCACGTAAGGACTAAAAAGTTATTCAACAAACAGATTACAAGAGATCTTGACACCTTAGAGTAACTTTAGTTTAGTTCGGTCACCCCACACCGTTCTCCCATCTGGTGTGATGTTTTCATTAAAGTGAGATCAATCGCAAGCATTCGGCTGTGATGCTGCGCTCTCATGTGGAGTTCAGAGAGGGGAGGATAGCCGTGGAAGGAGTTGGGGGGACCGCTGGAGTCAGAGCGGATCACTAACTTCGCCATCGCCGCCTCACTTTCCCATGAAGTTAAAGCTGTGGCCCACTGTACTTTTCTCCCAGGGGGACATCTGCTAGGCATGCAAATAAACTGAGCCGTGTTCCAAACCCGCAACCACCCCCCCCCCCCCACCCCACAAAATGTACTTTCACAACATGCACTGAAAAAAAAACATGCCCCCAAAAGTACTTTCACACAAACACACACACACACACACGCAGACAGACACACACACACACACACACACACACAGACAAACACACACAAGGGAATGCGATGTTCCCCTGCTTGGCATGAAATCCCCGCTCTCTCACTTTGGCGTGCAGGCAACTAGCAATAAGAAAAGCCGTCTTAAATCCTTCTATGACAATCTCCCTGAGGAATTTCATCAGTATTAAACACACTGGGCCTCTGTAATACATACACAAATCTACAGTATGAGGCGTCACCGCTCTGCGTTTTAATACCAAAATCTCACAGGTCATGCACAATGGTGTTGTGGTTGCACATCAATGACTTTTACATGATCCCCAACCAAAGCTAAGGGTGATACACACACACACACATACACACACACACACACACACACACACACACACACACACGTGTACGTAGTCTTTGAATGGGGCACCCCGCATGTGGCACAGCAGTGACCAGGTATGTGACACCCTGGAATACAGGCTGGTGACATCACCAAAGTGACTTTATTTTAAACCGCTGCAAGCACACACACACACACACACACACACACACATTCTCTAATCCCATCACACACATACAAACACACACACACACACAACCACACACACACGCTGTAAAGGCTGACAGATGTGAGAGATTTCCTTCTTAGTTCCATCAGCACTCGTGTCAGCACTGACACACGCTCCTTTGCTCTCTCCCACTCACTCTTGTGGAGTCCCCCACACAATGACCCACATGCCCTTGCCAAAATCCCGGGGGCCAGCAGCCCAGCACAGCTCCGCTTGGGCCCGGCCGCTAATGCAGTCTTAAAGCTCCACGCCAATTTCAATGGCTGAAGAAACCCATTTGCACATTTAGTAATATAAAAGTAACGCAACTGGAAAAAAAAAGATTCTGTGCTAGAGACAGACAATCCCATAAGGGCCTGCCAAGCATATAACCCCAGATATTGAGAGACCAGACTGTCAGAAGTCTCCACTCTTCACAGACAAAAGGATGAAAGAGGGGGGCACCAAACTGGATCCAAGACACCATTCTGTGAGAGACTGGTTGGGATGGGAAACTGGATTAAAAGGCATTAAAGAGATAGGAGCTCCACAATTAGGATCCTAAAAGCGCACACACACACACACACACACACACACAAACACACACACACACACACACACACACAAACACAGACACACAAATTGAGTCTGCTCCGTTACTTATCTGAGTGAATGCTTCAGAATGATAAAAAGAGAGGAAGTGATTACATAAACGGGATATTTATAAACATGTCTAAGGGACAAGACGGTGGAAGTTCTAAGGAAAAGTTCTAGCTTCCAGAAGATTCCAACATTAAATGACAAAATGGTACTTATTGTGACACTGTGTTTATAACCAGGCAATGAGACATAAAAAAAAGAAAATAGGAGTGATGTCCAGACCGCTAATCTCATTTTTCAGGAGGCTTATAATGCTGTTATGGGAAGAGAATTAAGGGAACTGTTAGCGGGAAGAGGAAGACAGAGCTTATTAGTTGCTGTCCAATTACCTAATTAGCTATTCTCAGATGTATGCACACACACACATTGTAAAAATCTAGTAGCAGGGGAAGTACAGTTTGAGGTTATTGTTAAACTGAACTGAAACTACAAACCTTCCTTATTTGATAAATGCCTAAATACCTACTGCCACCTATACTGGGCTAGAACTAGGCCTAAAAAATAATTTAAAAAGCCTGTGATGTTATTATATTGAACAGAAAGCCACTAAGCTTCTTCTTTTCACTTTACCTCTGTAAATGGCGTGAGCTAAAGCCGTTGAAAAAGTGGAATTTTTCAGAGATGAAGAGAAAGTGAAAGAAAAGGAGTATTGCTGTGAAATGAAAGCACCTAAACTCCCCCCTGTCTGATTCCACTTTGTAAACAGGGCCAGTTCCCGTAAAGAGGGTCCCTGTAGGGACTGCTGGGGGAGGCGTCAGGAATGCCGGGGGGAGGTATAAGGGCGGCCTCATGTGCGGGAGGTTAATGAACTTTCCTCTGCCCTCAGAGGCACTGAGTGACTGACATCAACGCCAGAACTAATTCAATATTAAACAGCAGAGGGCGAGTGGGTCAGGCACAGGCAGCTCTCATACACACGCACGCACACACACACACACACACACACACACACACACAGACACACACATTGTACAAACACAAACATAAAACGTGTATCAGTCAACAGCCTTTTTCACGTGGCAGCAGATTTGCGGCACTCTTGAAGTCTCGGTAGGGCCAAATTGTCAGATTCATTTTAAATTGATAGAATAGAATGTCAAAGGCAACGTATCTGAACTTGCCATTGCCATGATAAAAGCTCATTCTTTTGTTTTGAAGTTTTTAAATGTTCTTGTGTTTGACAACTGGTGTTGGTAATTGTGACAAAATAGTCTTTATATATCATTATTTCATACAGAGATCATTATTATTTAAGATGATTACACAATGACTCTATTTTAATGTTACTCTGCTATTGTTTTTTTTCCATAATCATCGGAAGTACATACTGTACTTTGTACCTGTACTTTGGAATTGAAATTCTATTTTCGATTAATAGCACCATCCAAATTGTGCCTCCATAACGAAGATTGCTCTCTGCCTTTGTCCAGCCAGCCATTCGTCCCTAATAGGATTCACAGCTAAAGGGCAAAATGAGAGACATCTCAACGCCCCCACAATCCCATCTGATCATAGCCATTTTTAATAACTCAAATAGGATCTTATGTGATGGCCACCAGCCGGGAAGGACAGACTGGAGGACACGGGGAAGAAGACATCATACAGGGGAGGAAGACATCATAACTCAAGTCCTCTGCCACTCACTGCAATGGTTATGGAGAAAACACAAGGCTGACCCGGGGCAGAGAGTTCATTGAGCATAAGGCATCAAATCAGCCATTCAATTAAAGAAAGTCACCATCCAGTGGATGGAGCCAAAAGGCCACACAGTGATAAACAAGGTGTGGCTACACAGTTATTGCTTTGACACTGATTGACAGAGTGTACATCAGTTATGAACTAGAACACAGAGCTCAAGGAGGTTACAAATCCGCCAACGCTAACAAACTAACACATATGGAAATAAAAAATAGCAGGGATACTACATCTTCAAGCAATGACACATGAAACACTGAGATACGTTGTATGCCTATACAGATGACTAGCTCGTCCTCACAATCACACAGTGTTTCTTTTCAGCCCAGAGGAGGACAGGCTCCACCGTGAGCGCTGGCCTTTCGCTGTCGGCAACCTGAAACAGCTGACCAAACATGCCGTTAATGGGTTATTGGGAAGGAACCAATTAAAAGGGAGCTTTCTTTCCACAAAGCTGATCGTCGCTGCAAAAACAAAACTGGACAAAGGCTCCTCTATCCCATGCTCGATGCGTGTGATCTTGCTCCCCAGCGTTTTATAAACCCCACCACACAGGAAAGATTAAACAGATTGGTGCATTCTTTAGCTGATTTAAATGGATAATGTGAGTAATCTCACATTATTTGTCGAAAGCGGACAAAATCTCTCACTTCAGTCAACGTCATAATGTAAACCTGAAGATGTTATGTTACACCCCCCCCCCCCCCCCACACACACACACACACACAAACACACACCACACACACAAAATTGATTTAACAGATGCAGAGTTCCCAAGACACACAAAAGGGTTTCACTAAGGTCCTCGCTGATTTTGTACCAATTTTTAGCAGGCGCCCAGACAATTTCCAGCAAATCAGTATCAATACAAACAGACGTCTCTACAGTTTGTAAACAGAAACCAGCGCTGTTAGAATACGAATCTCAGCTTTCAGCCATGGCTGTGCACCTTGGGGGGTATAAAGAGGAAACTATGAGTCTGAGTTTCCACATAAATTATGAGCCCTGTGTCTGGACTATTAACAAATGCCATAGACTCATTAAAAGTCCTAATAAAATTGCCAACTTGCTGTATGTTTGTATAACCCCTTTCACTGATAATAAAAAAGTGGCACCTTGTGTGGAGGTATGAGTTAGAATTACATGGAAAGTCTGTCACATGGAAACCAACTATAAAGTGACCAGGAGCTGCTGAAATAGCTCTTTCTTACTTTCTTATTTACTTAACAGAAAAACACGAGAGAGAGAGAGAGAGAGAGAGAGAGAGAGAGAGAGAGAGAGAGACTGTGTGTACAGAGACAGTGAACCTCACCTGAAGCAAACGGTGTGCCAGTCGGTGTTGAGGGCCTGGAGATATTGCTCATCGTAGATGCGCTGTCGGCATCCCGCACACACAGGCAAGCTCCCGCCAGCTGCAGCCCACCACAGAGAAAGCACAGTCATGAGTCAGGGGGCATGGGGATAGCATGGAGTCAAGGTCACACTAACTCTAAAAAACATCACGCACAATAACGCCTGACATGTGTACTGGTGCTACTTTGGTCCTGAATGACTCAGACGGCCATGAATCTTTTTCAAAATGACTACCACACACAACTGTCATGTCTATGGAAAATAACTGTCCATCTCAACTGTGACTGGAAGCACATCTCAGGAAATTGTCAACAAAACATAATAAAAACATCATGAAAGTGACCGTCTATTTGATTACAACTACTTACTGTGAGAGTCGGCCATCCTGTAAACTAAGCCAGGCCACTGAGGTTCAGTTCCATTTACCTGGGGCTACTTTGTTTCTGTCGAAGAGACCTGAACTTTGTCACACAAGCCTGTGTAATTTGCATTATTTAGTTACAGCACTGGCCTAACACAGAGAGCTGCTTGATGAAATGTTCACCAAAATTCAGCCCATGTGATTTGTCCTGTGACTTGCGTGAGGTAAATACTTCCGAAGACCATATTCTGTCCATATTTCATAGTCACAGAACACATGGTCTGTAGAAGTATAGACCACAACCATGCTCCTTTTCAAGGTTTTTTTTTTTTTTGGGGTTATTTCCTGGTCTACGTCACTGAGAATTCATAAACACATGACCATGAGGCAGCTGTGCTAGCCCCTTAAGCTAATCTGTGGATCTGCACAAGGTTTCTTCCTAGACTAATGCAGAGAAAGAGTTTTTCTTTGCCCCTCTTGCTCACAGGTGCTCTTTGCTGTTAAGCATCATGAGACAACCCTATTGTACCAGACGGATAAATACAGTTAAATTAAATTGAACCTAATCACTCACAATCAGTCAGTCACGCCAAACTGATACATCAACACCATCGAATGTTCCCCTGCAGTCTACTGCCAAGAGCTGAAGGAGCAAGACCTTTTGGCTGGGCCCCCAGGATTGATTGTCTTGATAGCAAGTAGCTATGTGATAGAAGTCTGTTCACAGCACAAGAAAATCCCAATCCTGAAAAATCATTTCCTAAATATTATTACGTTTTCAATCAATCCAGCAAATGCATGTAGCTTATACTTTAGCCATAGAGAACAGGATATGAACATTCCATGTAATGTGTACACCCTGACTTGGTCCAAATGATGATGTGATTTTTAAGTGACCAAACTCCAAACCTATACCCTTAATATATTTAGTCCTTCATACCATCTGTGATTAGTCTACAGTTCACAAGACTGACTTTTGAACTTTAAGTGGAGTCACAAATGATATTGACAACTTAAATACATCACATACAGCTTCATGAAACTACCAAGAAAAACACTCTTGCACATTCAAAATTCAAATCCCAAATTCTGTGTGAGAATGGCAACATTAATCTCATATTGAAAACAGCCCAAGGCTGACCCTTCTCCATGTGTCAGTTAATTAAGGAGACCCCTGCATACTCCACCCTTATCTGTAACAGTAAGGTCATCATTCTCATTTTAGATTAGAGGAAATGTCTGAAATTAGTCGGATTACTGGAGGAGTTCATTTGCCCATTCAAATCTGCAGTATTGTGTGAGTGGTGAACTCCGCTGTGGCCTCACTGCTGAAAAGTAGCCTACTTTTAGTGTGAAAGGACACGGTCCTCATTCTGTAAGCCTATTCTGCTTTGCTGAACTATTAAAATCAACGAATAGGTTAGAAGGAATAGGTTGGCTCCCTTGGGTGTGAAGGGGCAATTAACATCACAATTTGCATAAAGCAGGCTACATAAAGAAATTTTACAATCCTAGTAACCTACACAACTGCTAAATTCAGAATTCAGCATTTTCATTTTGCAAACATTGGTCACAGCTCAGTTTTACAGACGGAAACCAGCAACTTGTGTGTGTCTGCACACATGCATCAGACTTAATTTGCTGGCCCCAATATACACGATTCCAGATATGTCAATGTATGGCAAAAAATGCATGTTTGTTCTTTAGTAACTAGTCACCAACTACACGTTTACAGCCCGCATTAAAAATTAAAAATTCCCTTTTGAAATTCAAGGTCGGCAACCTCGGAAATGTTCCTGTCACTTAATTAGACTGCAATGGATCTGGCAGGATGCCCAAGAGAAAAAAATATGCGCTGCCCCTAAAGTTCGTGTCTGAACAGCTCCTCCACCAGTCACTCATGTCCAGAATTGACGCCAACAGCATATTTGTATAAGACACTAGGCTGTCATGAACGCGAATCTAGTTGACAATAGTGACGCTCATAGTCGTGTGCCGCCAAAAAGACTGTCAGTGTTAAATCGGGTATTATGCATACACTTAGTCGTGCCATTATTTACAATCAAACTATTCTAATAGGCCTACATCAGCTTTGCTATGTAAGCAAACACTGCATGACTGTTACCGAGATGTAAACAGCCTCGAAAAGCATTTTCACAAGGAACACAGATGACCGAGTTTCAGAGCTGGTGGGGGTGGATTCTCATTTTAGTCCATGTTTACAAAGGTATATGCTACAGTATAGCATTAACAGTGATGACACGTTACGCTTTTTAATCAAATGGCAAACTGGGTTTGCACACTTCTGGTGATTGTAGTTTTTTTCCGCCTCAACATTCGACTGCCTGCAGAAACATCCTACGTATAGCGAAGCGGTAGGATATCCCATATGGACTACAACTATTCCGTTGCTGCAGGGCTTAGCTGAATAAACCATAACACAAATATTCGCATCGTACTGTTCTGTTTCTGTCTATCAATTTCCATTGACTGCTTTAAAACACTGTTGTGTCGGTCCGAAAAGTCATCATCACTTCGCTAAACGCAAATAATTAATGCTACTCATCACCCAATCGCAAGTAGGCTCTATACCGTTAAGAATTGAAGCCCCTATAGATAAGATTGTGCTGGTCTTGGCTCACCTTCCTCCTCTCCCATGCGTTCGTCCTTCCAGGTACAACAGAGAAGCATCAACCTCATTCACCCTTCGCCCGGGAGCTCTGCAAGAGCTTGCCAAAGAGATGCAGAAATCCACCCTCCGTGTAGTCTCCGCCACTACTCCGCACTCCTTACGAGACCTACTGGGCAAACTGTGTGCGGCGCCTACCGGAGAAGGAGGATGGCTCAAATCAAGTCAGGTTGGAAAAGATGAAGCCACGGGTTGGCCGACTGAGCACAAGCCCTGGAAAGTGTACCAAGAATTTTGCCTGCGCAGCACTCGAGATGCGCAATGCATGCTCAGATGCATTCACGCCATCGCGGTGACAAACGACGCAAGACTGCTAGCTTTTATCTTTGAGAAAGATGAGAGGACACGGTGTTTGTATTTTTATTATTTTTTTATTTAATTGTTTATGAAGCCGTTTAAATGCCGGAATTTCCGGGAACTAGTCAAATGTGCGTCGTGGAAAAAGTGCAATGCCTCCACCACTCCCATTAAATAAAAAATGTAAATTCCACGGCACAGTAGGAAGGGACTGCTAGGGGCTCACAGGCAGTTCAAATAGATACACCACTGGGCATGAAAACTTCCTTCATTGTTTTACTTTGGGTTTGACAACAGTTATCCCAGCCAATATGGGAAATTACTTTTGAATGACATGACATTACGATTAATAGGCAAAACTGAAGAAAGAAAAAGTAAGAATAAACATTAAGTCACATGATCACAATAATCAAGGGGGCAAAACAAACACACAAAAATCACACATTATAAAAAACATGTTGTACAGTATGAATCTCCACAGTGACTATATGCATAAACTACTGAAAGCTAAATAAAACAATAGTACTGGAATTTGTGTTCTAGGTTTGTCAAGTTCAACATGGTGCAAAACCAAATGCAATGGTTGCCTAATAACACGTTTACACATATATTGAAAACAAAATGATTGAGTATTAAAGGACTAAACATTCTAGGTCGAGCGACTTAAGCACCTCTCCCCAAAACAGCGGGGAATAACATTTTTTATGAATTCTTAAAGCCTATTAGTAAATCACTCATACATGGTATACATCCCAGAACACTGCTGTGTACATAGTAGCCTATGTGTGACAATGGCATGGAGCCACACAACAGTTGAGCACCAGTTATTTGAGAGGGATGTTTTGCATGTTGTGTCTAATGCTTACGTAGGGCTGATATCTTTTGAACATAGTCAGAGCTAAAAGAGCTCTTCATGCTAAAATAAAGTTGATAAGACAGTGAATCTGATACAATGACACCTAAAATTGTTGTGTGAGAGTCGATCGCTAAAAAAGTATGACAAGCTAGGTAACAGCTTTTATTTGGAAGCAATGCTGCCATCCTCCATCAACTGTACTAGGGCCAGACTAGCAGCTTGTCACAGATAATGTTGAGCCAAGTACAGTTCTAAACAAAGAGCCTATCTACCAGCAGTTTGACAGGCCTCAGACCTCAGAACTTTGGCATGTTAGAAATGTGGCTTTCACCTTGAGCACAGAGTTTCCATGGCTACTACAATGGCAAGTTGTTCTGTGCTGTTATGTCACCACACAAAGTAGCCAAAGTAGTAGTAATGTTTGGTTGGAAAGCTTTGTGTTCATGAGAAGACACAAACACAAACACACACACACACACACACACACACACACACACACACACACACATTAGACAAGCTCTGTGGTATGTCTGGAATTTAGATTAAGAATAACAACAAAGCCTTGGGGCCTGGTCATAAGATTCCCAAAGGTGCCAGTAAAGACTCAACCAGAAGATTCCAAAGTGTCAGAGGTAAAAGCCTAACAACTGCACTAGTGGATCAAACATTAAATATTATCACAAAACAAACAGTTATGTGCGACTGCGAAAATAATAACGTTGGCATGGTGCTTGTCAACAACTTGTCAAATGTGCAACATCATGGGTTGGTGGGTAAAATACAAATATTTCCTACTGGATGCAACATTTGTACACTGAATGGGACTGGAGTTTCTGTTCTCTACGTATCAAATGTACATTCTAATCAGGCAGTAGCACCACTGTTTCTCGAGGTCAGTTCACATCTCAAGAGATCGCTCACTTTCTCCTCCGACCACAGTATTTGCCTTGGCACCCAGCTCCACCTAAGGGGGGAAAGAAAATGTCTTTAATATCAAGTCTAAGACAGGCTTTTATGGTGCTGGTGTGTTTTTCTTAAAATACTTTGTGTCACATGCTTGACATGTTCCAGACAAACATGTGATGGTTTTACGCTAGTACACAGACTCTCCACTGACCACCAGTGTTGCCCAGGCCATGTACAGCAGGACATGTATTGGCATTACGCATTTAGACTAAAAAGTTGGGTAACTATATTCTGTTACAATTACGCTCAAGATCGTAGATAATTAGAATGCAATTACGTTTATGAGATTGGTGGATTACATTTACTGATGTTAAATTGGGTCCGGCATGTAAGCACACACATAATTCTCACTTTAGAGCCCTGGCACAGTGTGCATAAGGGATTGCACACTTTCTGTAAAGCATCTTTTCGCTTAATTTAATTCACATAAGATTCAATGAGTCTTCAATTTTTTTGTGAAGGGTGCAGATTTAAGCCCTGCTCTGCCTGACTCCACTGAAGTGTCCTTGAGAAAGATACTGAACCCCAAATTGCTCCTGGTGGCAGTTTGGTACCTTGCATGGCAGCCTCTGCTACCAGTGTGTTTATGCATGTGTATGAATGGGTGAATATGAGGCCAAAATTGTCAGGTGCTTTGAGTGCTTGTAGGAATATAAAAGCACTATATACATGCAGTCCATCTACCATTAATCAGTTCAGTCACTTTCAGTGAAATTTACGGCATGATACGCGTTGTCCTCTTAAAGTGACAGTGCACCAGTGTCATGTAACGGAATATAGAGCGTGTATTTTGTACTAGAATATATTTATGTGACGGTGTGAACCTCACTGCACTTTATTTATTCTTCTAGTTTGTGGTTCTTTTTGAGTCGATTGATGGCGCACAAACTTTTCTCTTGTTTTATTTAACTTTTTGTGTTTTTGTCATCCTTTTGGTTTTCCTTTTCTTACATTTTCGTATCTAGTTTATCACTTAGGTTTTGGGGTTTTGGTTCAAATAAATGTACAGTAACTATATTTTTTCACCACCTACTTTTCGTCACAGTCTGTGTTTAATTTCTCCCAACCACTAGGTTACCCTACAACAATTAAAAAAAAAAACAATGTTCCTGACACAGTTTCTCAAGCAGAAGCAAAAAGGTTTTCGAGATGATAATAACAAAATGATCAGGCGTACCTCTATAGCCTGCACCATAGAAACCTTGCAGAGCACCGTACTTGGCTGCTTTAGCTGTAAAGTCAAATGAGAATACATACTGTAGTCAAAGTGAAATGGGAATACATAGTCAAAATATAGTCCTAGTGGGAATGAGAATGCCAGGCACACTACAAATGCAAGGAGCATCGGGAGCATAAAGAAGCATAAAATAGACCATACAAAAGGTCGTTCCAAATATAACCATGGTTACGCACCGCAAGGCACTGGACAAGTTTTGTTAATTAAACAAAACATATGTTCCTCCTTTGGGTTATACTCTAACTGGTGTGCCTTCAGCCAAAACAATGTACTTCAAAATACACTTTGAAGATGTTCATTTTGTTTACCCCATTTTGACTGAAATTACTGTACTGTAATACTAATAATGCTGTGTTATTTCCTCTAGTAAATGTCTGCCCTTGACCTACGAGAGTCAGATAGTGTTTAACTGCAGGCATGCCTATGATGGCAAACATCTGGTAACATGCCTCATATCATAGGCTGTTTTAGTGTATATCAGTACAGTAATGTTCCAGTTATGCTATGGGTCTGGCCCCAGAACACAAACCTATCAGTTCCAAGATAATGTGTCTATATGCATGTGTCTATGGAAAGTCTAATCAGGGTAAAAAAAGTTATTAATGGCAACTGCTTTGTCAGTAAGAACAGAGGCAAACGGTACCTTGCTGTTGTGTCAGTCCTCCGCCATATCCTAAGAAGGAAATACATTCACCATCAATGCATATTCTTAGCAAGTGAAACATCACAATGCATTTGCATTAGAGAAACACTCTGGAACCTGTTTACAGTTCACAAACATTGTATTGATAAGCAGCATACTCAATGTCAATCAATACCAAAAAAATCAATATCAATACCAATCAATGAGTTTTAGAGTTCATTATTTTTAATGTTCAATATAATTGGCACCTGTTAGTAAATGCAAAACACAGCATTTGTTTTGTCTTTGCAGCTTTATAGGCGGTTATAGCATAATGTTCCTGAGGTGAGGGACAGACTGGGCTTATATTTGCACTGATATTACATCCTATGCAAACTAAATTTGCATGATTTTTGCAGGCAAGCACACTGACCTTTCACCCTTCTACAAACACAGCTTCTGAGCTAAGTCCAGTTTCTATCTATTACCTGGAACGTATTTTGACTGAGACGTGGAAGTGGAATGTGGAAGTATTTTGACTAGTCTATTATTGATGATTATCATTGATTATTAAACAGAAAAAATATGTTATGATGTTTAAAACCTGGGTGCAACATACAGGAGATTCTGAGATTTTTTTATACTTGGCTAGATTGATTTCTTCAAGTGGCAAAAGGTGAGGTGCACAAACTGCTCACAAGTGTGAGTTCTTAATATTCATACATGGTTCGGCTATGAGAGGGGCATGTATGATGTCTTGGTAGTCAGATATCGAAAAGAGAGAAAGAGAGAAAGAAATATGAAGTGACTCTTGTTTACGAATCATTGTCAGCCCAAATACTGTTGATACTGGAAGCAGCACTAAAATATTATGTGTTATTGTCATGCAAGCTAACATATGTAAGATACAATGTTGTTTGCGCCGTTTTGCGTTGGAAGTCTGTGTTTATTCAAGACATAATGTATTAGGTTGGCTCAATAATTACTTTTCTTTGATCTAATATAGAAATGGAAACTTCTGGGGCTTACCAACCTCTGGTGTAATATAGACTGAGGACCCAAATGAGCTTGATTTAATTACAGATTGATAGAGAAGTGCCATATCCCTCTTTCTTTCTCTCTCTCTCTCTTTCACACACCACTTTACCTGTTCGCCTACAATACGGAAGCAGCACTGTACCTGCTCCAAAACAAAGGATGGTCACCAACATTCTCAAACAACACACACACACACACACACACACACACACACACACACACACACCTACCTACAAACTGACTGCTTGAAAAAGCTAAGAGAGAACCATGGGGAAGACCAAGGGGACCTGCGTTGAGCTACACTTTTTATTAATTTATATTGAAAATGGTCTTATCCTGTTTTTTTTTGCCACCTCCCCACCACCCCTCACTAGACTTTAGCTAGTGATCTATGCTACCAGCACCCAGCTCCAGGGACCCCAGCTTTCCATCATCCCTTCCTGGCCCAGACTTTGAGAGTGACAGGCACAAGTCAGACTGGAGGACACTGAGTGAAATTGGTGTCATTATAGTGCAAATCCTACATGCTAGACTGAAATCACCCGGGGACAAAGTGGCTCCTCTAATAAACTGACAGAAGGGTATGGGTGAACGACTTTACACAGAATCAAATATAGGCTAAAGAAGTAAATAGATGGATAGAGATATAAATGGACGTTTACCATAGCCCTGTGGGTAGCCTCCATATCCTCCAGGCACCTGTGGCACACCCCCACCTGAGATAGAAGAAGCATTTACTAAAAACTGGAATCAGTGAGGAATGCTTGAGGAATCAAGCTGGACAAGTAGAACATGAAATATGCAATATGATCTAGGGAAATATGTGATGTCACTTCCTGCATGGGCATAAACTGCTAAAACCTACAATAGCCCTCTTTTGCATCACTGCAAAGATAATCTAGAGGGAGGTGAAAAAAATGCTTTGCAAGTGGCACTGACACCAAAGCTTTGCTGAGAGAGAGGGAGAGAGACAGAGACAGATAGAGAGAAAGAGAGCAGGAGAGAGAGCGGGATTACCGCTGAAAGCATTACATGTCTGTCACCCCGGGAGACGGGAGGAGCCGCCTCGCCACTGGGCCGCCATGATAACACAGCTGTCAGCGAGGCCAAGATGAAGGCCAGAAATCCCAACTGGCGTTATTAAGGAAGCACCCCACTGAGCATTCTAAACGCACTGTCTAGTTCTTCACATCTCAACTCTATTTCGTCAGGCCACAAGAACAAATGGGGGACAGAAGTGGTCCTGGTTGATGAACCAGTGCACTAACCAACTGGTACAGGGAGACTGGGAGAGGTTTAATATGTAAGGGAAACGAACACAAACAGCCGTGAGTGTATAAATTACTTCCTGCTTTGTAGAAGTTGTCATTTTATAGTAGTTACGGTTTTCTTGCAATTACTATTTTATTTAACTTCATATTAAATTCACTCATAGCCTCTCACCTTGCTGTGGATATCCTGTTCCCAAAGAGCCATAGCCTAAACAGAAATTAAAAACATGGTACATGAAATATTTAGTGTTTTCCTGAATATAGGCGGCGTCATATTAAGATCAGGTTGATGTATGAAGCAAAATAAAAGACTATTACTGTCTACTGACTATTAACTATTACTGACCACTCCTGTTTAAGAGCAGCATCCATGTATTAGAAATAGTTCAACCAACTTGTGTGAGAACTAGATCGTGACTTTGCCAGGAAGTAGAGTGACGTAAAGAAATGCCTTCTCATGTACTGTTTTCCCTTATGGTTTTTGTAATGTAAAATTGACAGTGTTTTGGGGACAGACATTGTAAAAATCAAGTGACAGGTAATGTGCCATGTGATGTTTAAGACAGAATCGTGACACATCTATGTCAAAAAACGGTTAAAGTTACCTCACTAACATACCAATGTGCTTCTCAGTTCTGTCTCTATAATGAAGGACAATTCCCCGAGGTGTTGTTCCATATTCAAATGCCTGGCATCCTAAAATCCGTTAGCAAAATTGAGCTTCTAACGGTAATCTGTCTCCATGGGGACCGGTGGTTCTGTTATTTCCTGACTTTTAAGTTTTATCCCCCAGTGATCTAACAGAGGAACTAATAGCTGTGGGTGGACTGCTCTAGTGCACACAGCATTCCTGCGCTGGCACAACAAATGAGGCCAAAAGTTGCCAATTGGGTGGAAATGTTCCCACATTTTGGGCTGAGGGACAAATCTCAACATTGTACAACAAAGCCGAGGGACAAATCTCAACATTGTACCTGGTTTCGGTGGTTTACCCGCTCCAAGGCCAGCACCATATTCATTCACACCTAAAGCATTAAGCAAATACAAAGCACTTAGTGTCATTTCAAGTCAAAGTTTCCTGCTCACAAACTGCATAGCTGATGGTTATCAGACCATCCACATGCCTGTGTGAATATTGCTGCCTGTTTTAGCACTCATGCTGCAACTTGCTGGAAGCCATTAGAAAAAGACATGTCAGCATGACAGAGTGCCACCTGCATATCAAACTAGAGTTAAAGGATATACAACTACCTAATGTTCCAGGGACAACTCCACCTCCTGCACCAGGTCCAACTGCTAAAAACAAAATGAACACAACATATTTCCCATTAGAATAAATTCCTTTTTCACTCTACACCAGGACTGGCAGTAATCTTTATTATATATTTATGTTTTGTTTAGTATAATGGTATATTATGTAGTTTATTATTCACAAGTTGATGTCAAAAGCTCAAGGGTTAGGCCTCGTGAGTGGGCTTTTTAAAAGGGCTCTACTGATGAGCCTGTAGGCTGATGAGTGCAGTCTGAGAGGTCTGTACCAGGTGGTTTTAGAGGCTTGGCGCCTGGAAGGACTCCAGTACCAGCTGCAGGGCCGTAGGGACCCACTGGATAGGAACCAGAGAGACATGAGTCAGCACCATACACACACACACACACACACACACACACACACACACACACACATCATTCTTTACTTCACCTCACACAACACTGAATAGCCAAAGCTTACATGGGGACACCATGCATTCTTGAAGTCAGTCAGAAATGGCATGTTAAGCTGTTCGACATTTCAAAACGGGGGACAAAACTTTCTTGTTTTGTTATGATTTTGCTATTACAGGAAATTATTGTTCAAAGTAAGAGATAATAAGAACATAATCAGTTTGCCAAAAGGTGGATAATTAAACACATGTTCTGAATTTAACTTTGTGATTTCTGTGCCCAATCCTAAACTGATACTGCTGGACATCCAAGCCTCTGCAGACAAGTCAGCCTGTCAACACTGCAGAAATCTGACAGATTCCACACAAAGCAGGCAGCAAAATGTCCAGTGCACATGAGAGATGGAGTCATGTGTTGTTTTGGCAACAACATTCTAATCCAGCACTTTGGCAAATATACCATATGTCTAGATTTAGCACGTGCTGTTGCACAGCTGTCTAGGAGCAATTTCATACAGGCTCCAAATGAGGTCACAATAAGGGGTATAATACAAATGCCAAAAATTAGGGTAAATGCTAAAGCATCATCTACAGGAGTTATTGCATCATTTCTGTCATGCTTTTCTTTGGGCTGATCCTACGAAAATAAGTGCTCAAGAAAGTGGACATAATTAAACAGAGAGGGCAGTATTTTCAATTACACACCATTTTTAGACACACAGTCAAATTCTTTAAATAAATAAAATCCCAAAGAAAAAAATTAAATGAAAAAATATTTACACATTAAATACTCATAAGGGCAATGACGTTGAACTAGACATACATAACAAACGCACACCCATTTTACTAATCATGTGTTCAGCTAATGAGTTGCTTTTTCCTCATTACAAATGGAGTGATTTATCTTTAAAACCATTGCTCTGTAATTTGCTGCTCACCTCCTCCAGTTGCTGGTTTTGGGGGTTTGCCAGCTGTGCATGGAAATATTTTGGTTAATGTCATTAAGAGCTCTGATACTGTGTACAGGACTGCCATCTTGTGGCCAGACTAAGAAGTGCATATAATTCCCATCAAATGCTTCCCTTCATACTTACCAGGCTGCACTCCTGCTGGCACTAGAAAAGAATTTACTTTATGTAAATTTACGTATTTTGCATGTTTTATTAAATACTAAATATACTGGACTTGCCTTATGGCAATGCTTCCGTTCTAATCTGTATAGGATGCGATTTTCAAAACTCCTTGGTGCTGCTTTAATCTTGCCAAGTAAAAATGTGCAAATTTCAAAGAATGTGTAACTTGTGTAACAAAGTTACAGGAAACACTCACCTTGTGGTTGACCTGCAAAGTGAATGTTAAATGATTGTTATTAAGAATTTTTATCACTAATTACAATACCATGCAACACTGTGATTACCAATAAGCAGCATTACACACTACAATAAAAAAAAAAACAATTATATAATTTTAAATATGGCTGAAGAAAGAAGAAAATATAAGACATGAAATAATTATTCAAGCTTAGTTAGACCTGTGCTAAAAAAGAATAATAAGTTGGTACAGCAGTTAACTGAATGAGACAGAGGAAACTGAAACTAAAACTGAGTTTCCAGGTTTCCTTCCTCATCAGCAGCATTAAGAAACTTGCTTGTGACACAATTACATCATTGAATTACAAAACTACGGGAAAATTGCAAAATATTAGTATTGTTTGTATTTCCTATGTCATTTATTGAGGACAAGCGTCCAAAACATGTTAGAGCCAGTGTATCACAAAAACATCGGATTTTTCTCAGTGACCCAAGACCCCAGGTCTTACCACCAGGTGGCACTCCAGCTCCAACTGTTGAGGAGAAGAAAGAGGGAGATGAATGGGACTTTTTATGACTGATACAAAGAAGAACAGCTGTTTGGATTTGAGAGGTGAGTGTGATAATTACCAACACCAGTCCCAGCTGTGAACAATAAGACACAGAGGTGTAAGAATCCCTATATGTGTCAGACTTGAATGAATGCTGTAAAAGCTTAAAGGAATTTTTACTCACCGCTTGGTTGGACCACACCTGCACCTACTGTGTGGAGGAAAGAAGAGTTATTTCTAACTTACTACAGATAATAATAAGCTAAGAATGTAAATATGTAAACACTATACCTTCTGGTTGTAAGCTAGCACCTTAGGGGGAAAACATTGTCAACAGTTAGTCTTGCATTTCTGAGTATTAGACAAACAAAATGATGCATGACCCCATTCCTACACTGGCTGCACACTATTATTATTAATATTGAACAAATTTTCACAGGTATGTCCACTTAATGCCAACATTGTCACATACTGTAATGTGTGCACACACATACATCAACAATGAATGACAATTCTAAAAGACTTGACTAGTTATGACCGATTTAGGCTATGACCTAAACAATTAAGCAGAGAGCCTTGCTTTGGCAGTGAGGAAAGCAGCATTGATTAGTTTGGAAAAATCACGTGAAAAGGACACTTAGTTTAGCTTACTTAGTTAGAGCTATATGCTGATAATAGACACAAGGTTTTACAAAGGTCACATGCACAATAAATCTTACTGGGTCCTGTGACCTGGCCCGTTGTGACATTAGCCGTTGGTCCTGCCAAAAAACAACAGGTATCCACCAGGTTCATTCTCTGCGGTTGATCAAAAGAGATGCAGCACACAAGCAAACAGCTTTGGCTAGGGCTAGGGCTAGGCCACACACATGACTAAGCATTAGCAGAGAGAGGTACGAGCTAAAACACCTACTGTATGACCTAGTTCAGATTTGGCTAAAGGATGGCCAGCAGAAAAATAATAGGGCAAGCTAGCAACTAGAGGTAGGGCAGGGGTGTAGGTATCAGGGCTGCAACCAATGAGCGATTAATTTATTAGTCAACTACAAGTAATTTAAAAACTATTTTGCTAATCAAATTCAGTGTTTTTGTATTTCCAAATTTCCACTTTCTCCCATTTTGCTGTCCAAAATTCTAATCCATTAACTGACACACTATGCGATACATGGTTGACTATGAAACTAATCGCTAGTGGCTGCCCTTGCAAAGGTTGGGAAATTTGAGGAGTGAAGGGGGGTATTTGGGGCCATATAAAATGCTGATTGTAGGGACACAGAGCTGCTGTCTTCCAGGGGTCTGCGGCACAGCATCATTCGAAAGACAGCAGCAGTGAAAGCCATGCTTCCATTTGGGCCATACATATCCAGACGGCTGGCCGGCCAGCCGCTGCCGAAGAGAAGCTTTTTAAAAGCCTCCGGGCCCTCCTCCAGGTGAGCACCTGAATAAACGTGCAGGACTGTCACACGTCAACACATTCATCAGGCAACCCCTCAACAACGCAATGGGAAGGCTTTTCTGAAGAGGTCTTTTTATGGGATATTTTACCATGACCATTATTGAAAACTATAAAGAATAGATTTGTGTTATTTTTGTCAGTCATTTTTGAGGCCCGTTATCCTCTGGCAGCTTTGATGACTGTACCTGGAATTGTGGCTCCTCCTGGTAGAATCAGCTCCTTTGCTGTATACAAACATGAGTGTTAGCGTGTCACACTACAGTTTTATGCATGCCCAATTAAAAATGTGCATGTTCATTTTAGATGCTGCATATGTGAAGATAATTGTACATAGTTTGCAGGTGTGTGTGTGAGAGAGAGAGAGAGAGAGAGAGAGAGAGAGAGAGAGAGAAAGAGAGAAAGAGAGAAAGAGCCAACTGCCAACTTCCACAAAAGATGATTCATTGAATTAGCTCGGGAACCAGACCTACATTTATCAAGCTGTAGGCCTGGCAATGACTAATTGACCTTTTCCTGAGGTGTAACCAGAATGAGATTTTAAATTGAATTTAATCATTAAACTCTCCTTTTCTCTAAACTCTCTTTGAAAGAGCAATAAATGCATCAAGCATGTGCATAGTTTAATCGATTCTACCCAAATATGTTAAATAATATTATCTATATGTTACTTATTGGAAATTGTCAAACACTATATTATTATATATTTCTGAGACACGCAGTATATAGTAGTGGCATTTGGAACTTACGTGGCTTTCCGGGAACAGGTGGCACACCGGTTCCTCCAGGTATGACAGGCCCACCTGTGCCAGCTGGGACCCCCGGCACACCTGTAAAAGCACCACAATTTACGCCTGCCCAGCAAAGTAATACATTACACAACTTGAACATTCAACCTGGCCTGAGAACAGTGAACAAAGGGCTTTTTCTTATCAAAGCCTTTCATCAATCTTTCTTTTTTCACTGTATTTGGCACATAGATAGGATTTTTTTTTCTTTTGAAAGGCCTGAGCAAAAGCATGGAAATCTTTTAAAGCAGAAACATACTGCTGAAAACTGACATTCTGCTTTGATTAAGTCTATTTTTGTTTATTTTTTGCAAGCAGCAAATCATCTCCGTAAGCCGCAAGCATACGGTAGGTGGAAGGATGGACTCTCTCATTCCATATTTATTTTTTCTCCACCCTTATATCCTGTAAATGTCAGAAACTGATTTCATATCACGCCAATGACAATTATCTAAATAAAAAAAAATATCACAGAAAAAATGGACTTAATGGTTAGAAAAAATGATTATTATTTGAGCCCTCAAAGCTCCTCTCATGCACCCAAAAAATGTTAGTGATGATTAGTTTGTGATATTCACAATGAAGAGTACAGTGCCCCCCTCTCATCTTCTCCAATACAGCCATATATCCGTTCCTGTGCATGCACATCTATGCTCTCTGCAGCAGACTTCAGCCTGTTTTTTATAAGAGTGCTGCAGCAGAAGGGGAGATCCCTCCACTCCGTCCTCCCCTCCTGCACCACAGCACAGACATTGGCCCTGTGCCCACACATTCCCCTGAGCCTGTGTACCTGTTCCTGCGCCGGCACCTGGCACCACCACACCTCCAGGAACGGAGCCTGCAGATTGAAATATGCCAGTTATTTATTAGTAATCAACACAACGCGCTGTAAAGCAAAAAAAAACACTGGGATCCTCAAGATAATGCGTTCAACGTGCCACAAACCGTGTGCGCAGATCTTGTTTTAAAATTGTTAACAGATTCTTACCATATTTTGGTGGTTTCACACCTCCAGGGTAGCCTGCAGAGCAAGCAACAGATTGGCTGCTTTATAAACAGTGTTACGGCCCCATGCCTAGCCGTGGACTATATGATGCTACGTTGAGTTGTGTCTCCATGACAGGAACCCACTGACCTCCCACTCCTGGCAGTTGTCCAGTTCTTGTCCCAGCTCCAGTTCCTCCCACGCCAGGTCCAGCCCCGACCCCTCCCACACCTGTGGAAGTTATTATTCAGACATTACACCAGTCGCCAAGGCTTGACATATGGATGTTTTATTTTAGTTTTTTTTTTACAGAACATATGGAAGCTTTATGTTGCTACAGAGTGTCAGCTATGGAATGCAAAGGCACTGAGAAACAGTCTGAATGTCTCACCGTATTTGGCTGCTTTAGCTGCTCCAACCCCTACAGTAAGGGAAATATTTTTTAGGAATTTATATACTAAATTCAAACTGTACTATGCTGCCACTTATTGCACAGTGCTGTGCATTTAGAGCACGGTATACCTGCAGCTCCAGGAACAACCCCCGTCCCTGCTCCGGGTCCTGCTCCAGCACCACCCACTACGCCCGCACCAGGGCCCGCCCCTGCTCCACCGTGCACACCTTTTACACACAGAGATCAGCAGCACAGATCAGGACCAACAAGCTATTTTAGGATACAGTAGCAGTTTAGAACAGCGCTGAATGTGATGCATTTTTCTTCTTTACATTAATTTTGTACATGAAATTGCATTGTAAATGGTGTTTATATATATATATATATATATATATATATATATATACAAGAGAGAGAGAGAGAGAGAGAGAGAGAGAGAACAGACAACTTGCCATATTTGGGTGGCTTGGCTCCTGCTCCATAACCTGCAAGACATTCATGAATATATCAGTACAGGTCACTTCTAATGTGAAACAGCTGCGTGACTAAAACAGAACTTTTGGACTCACCTCCATATCCAGCCCCAGGTACTCCATAGCCTGCCCCAGGCACTGCTGTGTTAAGAGATTTATAAAGCTATTTAGAGTTTTTTTTCAGGCACTGTTGCATTTAGAGAAGATGTTTAAAGCTATTACTGTAAGTATATATATTTTTATTTTGCATACACTAGTAGGGAGCGTGATATCATATCTGAATACATTTTCCAACAAATATGTATGTGACCAATTCACATCGTATAGATGAAAATACTTTGGATTCTTATGACGAAAGAATTGCTGAAGTTTAATGCTAAATTGCAGGGATTACACTAAGGAGTTACATGGATTAAGCAAAGAAATATTTCCCCTGTGTGTTGATCTGGACATTTTCACCGACTGTGTAGTGACAACCACTTGCAAGCCAGGGAGAGTGAAGACACTGAGCAGAGTCCGTCACCCCCACTCACCTCCATAGCCAGCTCCTGGCACCGCCCCAAGCCCTCCAGCCACACCACCTGGACCTGTAAACAAGCAAGCAAGAACGTCACATCTTCAGCACAGCACTGAATCTCTGAGGCTCTTAAAGGCACAGTGCTCCAGCCTTGTGCAACTGGGTCACTAGACTAGATCCAGTCACTAGATGCAGCCATTAACAGCATTGGCAGTTGCAGCAGTAGCATATTAGTGAAGAAACCTGTTACAGTACATACAAAACCAGTAAATTGAAAATTATAGGTTGGAATCACTGCCACCATTAAGACTACACTTAACCCTAATAAGCTCCTCTAGCAGAAGACTAACCCCAAATTAACAAAGTGTTGGATAAATGCATAGTTGCGATTAAAGTATACAGTGTTAACATATGCATTTTGATTGTGCTAAAACACATTCTCCAATCCTGCAGAGAAATGATCTAGCAGCGTGCACCGCCCCTTAAAGCCACAGTACTCAAGTCCAATCCACCGAGTGTACACTTGTAATCTACAAGTAATGTACTGTATGAACTCCAATTCCACATCATTTTTTAATATACTGGGTATCCATTTTGTACTGTATTAGGTCTACAGTACAACCCTTGAAAAGGGTCAACCCTCTTGACATGACAAAATCACAGGAAATAAAAATATATTCAGTGAAATATAGGGCATTAGCTGTGAATCACAACGTCAGACTCAATCTTTCTCTCTATTAGTCTGTAGGACTTCAAAAAAGGTCTTAAACTACTTTTTCTACATTTTGTGTCTTAAATTCAACAAATTTATCATGGTGCTCTACAGTAACTGTCTGCTGTGAGCGAGAGCCCTGTGTGCTTATACAGGAAGCAGCCCTGGCACTGTGCGAATGGGAAATAAAGTGTCTCGGACCGAGCAATCCGCTATTCCAGCCAAAGAAAACCGTTGCCTCGGGAGCACTGAGGGGAGAGATGTATTTGACTGCCTCTTGAGTTCACATATCAACAATCTTTCTGCACGCCTTTGTCTTTGAGTTGCTTTATTTTACAATGACTGCATCTAATACAATACCTGGTATGACAGAAAGACAAATGTATAATGGATTAAATGTAACAATTTAACATGTGTTGCAATGTGGCCACGTCCAATGGCAGTAGAGTAGACAGCACTTAAATTGGATCATTGTATTTTGTTGGTAACAGTTACATGTAATGACACTTTCAATCAATGCCGTAAATATTTGACCAATATGCACAATGATTTGAGGCTGGACACACCCTTTACTATATAAACTGTCACCGCATGAACATTCCGGAAAAACATAAATCTGTAGTAAATTAAAGAATACAGGCCTATAAACAACATATGATTTGATGTTTTAACCAAACAGTTTACAGTCTATTGTACTTTGTATTTACACTGTGATCATTTTTCCTCAAGTTTATATATAAAAATTAAAGTGATTTTGTTTAGCAATCTCAGTTGAAGTGAGTTTAAACATTCGTTACAACTGATCTAATGAATATATTAAATCAAAATGCCTGAGTTGTGGCGTATTTGACCATCATCAGGGAAAAATGGAGGAACACTCACCATACTTAAGAGCTTTGGCACCACCTGCGGGATAGCCTAAACAAAGAGAGACAAACAAAAACAAACTGCCGTTAATGCAAGCGCGAGGAACGCTGATGGCGCATGCTTTTTCGTGACTCAGCCTCAAGAGCACTTCTGTCTGAAAAGTTTATAGAAAAAGTTGATGGCAACTGATAACATGCAAGGTTGTATAAATGTTATTCCTTGACGTCAGCTCTTAAGTGAAGTATAATAACGTCCTCTGGGACGTCCACCATATTTGACAGAAAGATTTATATAATTTTATAAAGCAGCCAACATTACCAACCAACACCCCCCTCAAATTTGTTGGCCTTATTTGTTGACATTTCCTAGTCCCATAATTTATCTTATTTTTCTTATTTACACAGGTAATTGAAAACAATATGGTACCGAAGTCTTGCAACAACATATTGCATGATTTTTCATTTGTTGTTAATGAGGATTTAATGACTTTCTAAGGAGCTGCTGACAGACCTCCAGCCCCTGGTGCCAGCCCTGGTCCCAGCCCTGCTACGCCTCCAGCGCCTGGGACACCTCCAGCCCCTCCAGCCACACCTAGGGCACACACACATGCAAACGTAAACACACGCGTGCACATGGTCACACAGGGTCTTTACAGCTCATAAACACATTGACAGAGGATATGTCACCCAGTACAAACCAGCTCAAGATGATGGTGGTCAGTAATGAAATGCAGTGAGAGAGGACGCTAAATTCCTTGTGCTAATGGCTGGGAACTTCCTGCAGTTCTCAGCTCTTGATGTCAGAAGTTTTACAGTAATTGTGACATATGACAGTACTATATTCTTTATTGTATACAGTATATTAAAGCTGAATTCTCCAATGCAAATCATACATGACAATTGACCTGACTTGTGATGAGTGATGAGTGTATTGATATATCTATATCAATGTGATCCCTTCTGAATGACTGATTTAGAGGAGGGATAACGTACCATACTTTGGAGGTTTTGCACCAGCTCCTGCGCCAGGTACAGGACCATAGCCTGTAAAACCAAATGGGCTGTCAATCACATATCAAAGATTAGAGCAGAATTATAGCACACTACCACACAGGGTCTACCATTTCAAACATAAATTGCCCAGGACCTGTCCACTTCAATTAAAATATTTACAGTTAGAAACGTGGCCCCAACCTGCCAAGAGAAGTTTCATTGACGTTTTGATTTAGCACTGAGTTGCATTTGGCCGTGTCCTCCCTGAACTGGAAAGGGCTTGTATACATGGCTTAGCAGGTCGCCCCCTGACATCATTATCCACATATGTGCTCCACATTGGCCTGCTTGTGCTAAATAAAGGGGACTGTGAAGGAGGAAGGCACCCGCCTCACTCAAGGTTTATTTATGCAGCTTAAGAGGTTTCCTTGCTATGGGGCCCGTCATTAGAGCTGTTGAAATGACAAAGTAATTTCCAGTTTTTGCCATTTTCACTCTTATTATGTTTTTTTTTTGGGGTTGTTGCGCCCAAGTCTAGATGTGTAATTCATGACGCAAGCTTACCCCCTGGCACTGCGTAGCCACCCCCTGGGTAAGCGCCTGGCACGCCGCCTGGTACGCCATACCCACCAGGCACCCCACCACCACCCAGGCCTGTAAAAAAAGAGTTTACATTCAGCCATTTCAGACATAAAAAGTTGTGTGACTGCATAAAAGTGGTTCAGTAAATAGATAAAAAGTGAATGAGCAGAGCAGAAAAACGTTACCATATTTTGCTGCTTTCGACGCAGGGGAATAGCCTGAAAATCAAAAGAGAATAAAAAAAAACCTGTATTTCAATGACAATACATCCATTTATTATTGAATTACAAATCCACTGTGTTAAGTTAAACAGATCATTAGCAACAACTTTATTTTAAGCATGCAAATTTAAAGGTCTATCCCATAATACTATAAATTCTGCCTACCTCCTGCCCCAGGTACTGCCCCTGGTACCCCACCTGGCACTCCACCCGGGACCCCACCTGGTACCCCCCCAAAGCCTGGAACCCCACCTGGAACTCCCCCTGCACCACCAGCTACACCTATGAGAGTGGGGGCAAACCACAGAGAAACATACAGTAATAAAATTGTGTCAATCAAACCCCTGGAAAAATAAAAGTACTGGTATTCAAAACGATGCCAAATTTCCTATCAAACTTTGCTGGACTGTCTAGCCAAATGGCTTTACAAACATTTCTGAATTGAGAAATGTCAAACTCACCATATTTGGGAGGTTTGGCACCACCTGGGTATGCTGTAAGAAAAACAGAAACTTTGGTCATGTCAAAGAGAATAAAAGAGTCTAGCCAGAGCAGCAAACCTAGATGTACGCTGGCTGTAGCAGATGGTTTTACAAAGCAGGCTACATATTGAGTGCAGGGGCAGTTTGACAGAGTCTCTCATTCCGCCACATTGATCAAGTCGAGTCTATCAGTTAGAGACAGACTGTACATTTTTAGTACAGACATATTTTAGTCTGGTTTGTCTGACTATAACCAAATTACTGCTTGTTTATGTATTGAACTAGCCATAGAACTGCAATTAAACATGAATAGAACAAGCCTTAGAAGGTTCTCTGAGCATAGAACTATAAATGTTTAAATGTTAACAGAACTAGTATAACAACAGATTTTATTGTGAATAGATCTGGCAATGGAAGTGGTTCGTTGTCATAGAAACTACTGTAGCTACAGAACAGTGGCTAGTGAGGAATATGGCTGTTTCACCTCCTCCTCCGACGCCAGGCGCTAGCCCTGGAATCCCTCCTGTTCCTCCCACAACTCCAGCACCTGCTCCTGCCCCTGGGACAAGACCTGCACCACCTAACAAGACACACAGCATACATATGAGAACACTGAACCGGATTTACTGTATTATTTGACACAGGTTCTCTTATCTTCATCACTTTTGGCATTGGTAAATTGTATTTACCATATTTGGGCGGTTTGACTCCACCTGGGTATCCTGCAAGGACACAGACTCAGTTGATCATTTTGATCGTCAAATCATTACAGTAAATATAAGTGTGTGCGTGTGTGTGTGAGAGAGAAGAAAGAGAGAGAGAGAGAGAGAGAGAGAGAGAGAGAGAGAGAGAGAGAGAGAGAGAGAGAATTAGAGAGAGAGAGAGAATTTACGGGTATGTAATGAATTGACTGCATTTGCCTGTTCGCCATCTGTGTGCACTATCTAATGGAATGCTGTATAACTAATAACTATGTCTTCTCTAGACTCCAGTCCCCAACAGATTTATGTACCTCCAGCCCCAGGTACGACTCCAGCCCCAGGTACCACCCCAGCTCCAGGTACAACTCCAGGGATTCCTCCGGTTCCACCAACTACTCCTGCACCACCTGGGACCACGCCTGCACCACCTGCAGAGAACAAATACCATCAGTGCCATCATACATACATACAAGAAACCCAGACCATTCAGTCTCCAAGGACAGCAACATCACATAATTATTTAACAATGATAAAGTTTGGCTAGTTTGATTGAGGAATGCTTACCATATTTGGGTGGCTTTCCACCAGCTCCATAGCCTAGATAAGAGGAAATTAAGTTGGTGACATTGGTGACATTTTGTTACCAAGTTATATTTATCATTAACTAACTGATTTAAAAGTCATTCTACTGCTCTTATGGTATTAAAACAGTATTAATTTATCTGATATAACCTCCTAACTGCCTGCTTATTCATAGTGAATAAGGTAGTAGTGAGTTACATGCAATTACACATGATTCACTAGGAGAAATACATGTAAAGTAAATGACCTCCAGCACCAGGGACGGCTCCAGGATAGACACCACCAGCCCCAGGCACCAATCCACCAGCCCCAGGGACCAATCCACCAGCCCCAGGGACAGCACCTGGCCCGCGGTATCCACCCAAACCACCAGCAGCACCTGCATGATCAGAGAACCCAGTTACAGAGAACCCAGTTACTTTGTATGGCTAGTACATGTAAAGAAATTGACAATAAAACTTTGACTGTGACAGACACAGAGGACTGATGATAATGACGGATCAGCGTCGGGAGGGAGTTCAAACTTGACATCAACTTACATTTACTGTACATTAGTACTACATCTTGACACATACTGTAATAGAGAGAGCCAATCTATAAGATAAGGAGAGACAATCCGTCCCAAATTACCATATTTAGCAGCTTTGGCTTGTGCTTGTGCAGTACCCAGTGTTCCAACTCCTGTAGATGAAAGAGCAGATTAGACTACAGTGATGGTGCACTAGACATAACATAAAATACCAAGCTTCACATGGCAAAGTGTAGTCAGTGGGGAAGAACGTAGTTAGGTGTAACAGTTAATTTGTCTTGTGAAGCAAACCAAATTTTTAGGTCCTCTCAGTCAGTAAAAATTGATGGACATGGACAATGTGGTGAAGAAATATGGGTGAAAATGTGAATTTATGTACAACAGGAGAGATCTGTGATTTAAACAACTGAACAGTTGAACAATATCCAAATGCATTACCTAAATTAGAGCTCTTGTAATCTATGATGAGAAGACTAAATAAAATCATGAATGTAAGCCTAGCATGCTGTGACAGGGTTTTTCCCCAATTGTTAGTAACAGGGGGTAAAATGAGCAATCAGGCCTGGGGAAATGGAACAATGCCTTGAATTTGTGTTTGATGAAAAGCAAAACCTCTTTGGAACTACAAAATGATGAAAAATTCGAAATTGTCTTATTGTACCCATTCTTCACTACTTGTCCTGGTCTTTATTTATTGATTCACTTATTTATTAATTAACATATGTTTATGTTACCATTTATGGTACCATTGCAATGCATAGTGCAAAACTACTGTGAAAATATTTCACACTAACCAGTTCCAGTAGGGTAGCCAGGCTTGGTTCCAGCTCCACCTCCAAATCCACCATAACCTAAAACACGTTAGAGAAATGTCACCCAGTCACCAACAAACAGACCGTTTAAAACATGTGTCTTCCTTCAAGTGCATGGTTGTAAGGTGAATAGTAGAGACAAGTCTGCTGTACCATAAGGCAGCTTGCCACCTGCATAAGGAGATCCTGGGGAAACAAAAGAAAGAAGTAATAATACACGTCTGTCTTACATGATCCTTTAGAGAACACTTTTGTGCATTACAGGACACTTTGGCTTTGATTAGCAAAGGGTTAAAATACCTATATAAGCCCATATTAATTTGTAGATGCTAGTTACACAAATTAACACACAAATACATCTATCAAATTATAACAGTAATCTGGTAACAAAGGGAGGGTCCAATAATCATGTGATATCAATGACACATGATTTCATGGTAGTTATATTTTAATGCAATGGTCCAAAGCTCTAAGCACTAAATAAATAAATAAATAAATGAATAAATAAAATGCTTGAAGCTGCACACCACTCATTTCTGCAAGAGGTTGCAAGCTCCACGAAAGTGCAATCAAATTGCAATTGTCTATGGAACGCCATTACTCCTCTGTAATTGGTTGAGTGCTTGCATATGCCTGGGAATCATTTCTGGTTGGGTTCCACTTCGCTGAACTTGCACTCCAATTATTAATGTCATTACTGACATGAGTTAATCCTTTATCCTTGTTTTCATGGCTTGTTAATCACGGCATAACACTGATTTACTGGATCTATCAGACTAAAACAACTAAGCGCAACATTTTGCTTTTACTTTTAACCCCAACAAGCGGCTATTCTTTAACCCAAGCTGTAATGGCAGACACCATGCCTGACAGTCTTGCTCATAAGGCCTACTTGCACACAATCTTCATTAATGTGTCTTTGACGCGCTAGATCCTTTATCACAATCAGGACTTCTTAAACACATCCCTTATCAGCATTATCCAATCATTACCGGCATTAATTGTGCACTCTTATCAGATATTTATGAATCTGGGGAAATAGATATCTATGAATGTATGGAAATAAATCAGATATTAAAACCAAGATGTAATTTCAGGTCACTGAGGTGCAAGTTAACTTGTACTATGAGGTAGGTTGTTTATTCTAGCAGCCTCTTACTGAAATGGGAAAGATGTGCCTTAAAGAGAGATGGGGTGAAAGTTTAGTCCGCCTCTAAGTCAGCTATTGCAGAGCCATAGGGGTGATTTTGATCTAGATTGTATGTATCATTCTAATTTTAAGACCACTAATCAAACCAGCAAGAAATTCACATGAACGCATTTCTGGAAACATAAAGTTTCACATTTTTTAAATGGCTATGACATTTAGCAGATGCTGGATGTAAGTAGTCTCAAAAAGAGAAGAATACATACAGATACAGATGCAACGCACCATACATAACCTTTGGCTGGTACCCATAGAACCACATTTGTCCGTTATAGGCCACATGTCTATACAGTGGGTGGATATTTACTGTAATGGATAGAATGAACACATAGACATTACTTGTCTAATTTTTGACAAATTATATTCTCGTCACTTAACAAAAACAGTTATCTACTAGGTCATGGTGTTGCAAGTCTGATTTTATGAGAGGAGTGGAAGGAATGTGTACTGTACCAAAAAGGAGCTCAAACTTGACATCAACCTTCATTTACATAAGTGATGAATTTGGGTATGCAAATCATAGATACAGTGACAGAAAACACAATTTTCTCAATGTCCATTTTTGAACAGTCCAGGTTCTTCAAGGCACTTGTGCACACACAGTAATGTGTGTATTACATCACTAGGGCGTACCTTGTGTTTTGGGAGTCTTGAGTGGATAGCCATGGAATACTCCTGGTTGCATTGGTCCACCATAACCACGCCCACCTGGTTAAGAATTCTAGAATTACAATACTACAATTCCCAGGCTGAGTCAAATGGCCTGCAATGTCTTGAGATGAGTGTACGTACCAGCTCCAGGACCTGCTTGTCCACCACCACCTGCTACAAAACAACAGAAAAGGCTTATTGCTTGAGGTCACACATATACAGTAATTTCTCAGCTATCTTCTAAGGTATGCAGTTCACATCGATTTGGCAACATGCTGCCAGCTGAGAGTGTAACACAATTTTTTTTTCTCTTTTTCTTCATAAAAAAATGTCATTTTATACATTGGTTTATACATTGGTGCTAATACACCGAAAAATTATGTCGATTATGTCAGTGTGTCAGTTTAGATTCACTTTGAATCACATACTTTGACCATGTAAGTGTTTGTAACAGGCTTTGAGGTAAAGCTTCAAGTCATAATAACAGGCTGGCACATTCAAATGTTTCTCTAATTAAAAAAAAAAAACACCCAATTTTTTGGTGCCCATATTTGTTGAAAAGAGAAGATGTGATTTGCAAACATTCAGAGTGACAAGTAGTTTACACTATGGCTGCTGAAAAACAAATGTTACTTCATATGCCCTTCAAATGCTTATAAACTAGGCAGTCTCAATAACAACGGACATGACAACATCTCTTGGCAGCAGCGGGCCAAAGACATCAGCACCAATCACTGAGCAATGTGCAGTGGTTGCCTTGAAGGGGCACGTCGGCAACATCTGCGTGTTCCTTGCTTAGCTCGTTTGAGTTGGTGCTCTTCCACACGTGCCATCCAGACTTGTTTCGTCATCTCAGAGCAATTCCGAGCTTTAAACTGCAGTGTACTGGAACAGTTCCGTTGTGATTTCCTACAGTAATGCCCATGCTTTGACTTGGTCAGAATATGAAGCACAAATAAATGCTACATAGCTTTGAAGGCTCATTCTTCACCTCTCTCACTAGAAGGTCGGCAGTATACCACCAGAGCCATCACCTTCACTTTTCTGCACAGAATTGTTTGATGACATGCTAGTCAAATGAGTTTCTATTTGAACAGATTTAGGCATAACATGTTTAACATTGTAATCTGCTTTTCTCTGTGTAGATATAGGCTTGCAAAAAAGTCACTGCATAAACGAATAATATGGTATGATATTTCCATCAGGACTTTTCATCATCAAACCACTATGACTGTGCTTTAGTGACTGTGACATTATGTGTTTCCTGCTGGCATGCACAGATATTTTCATTTTTCCAGCACATTGAAAGTGAGTGGGATATTTTTCCTGGATCTAGTTCTTTAGTGACCTTGATATGAAGGAATATAGACTGCAATTGTCCCTAAAAGACTTCAAAAATAGGGAAATGCAAGGATTTAACTTTTCACAAAAGCTGAAAGCAAACATCATTAGCCTGATGGATATGCTGACATACAATTGAGAAAATGAAGCACAATTACCAGACTTTGGTTTGAGTCCATTCCCTGTTGCAACACCAGGAAGAACCCCTAACCCTGTTGAAAATCAGTGATTATATCTGAAATAAACTGGTACATTTGCAGAGAAAAGAAACAAAAACACAGTTGGTACAGTAGTCAGTGAACATTTCAAATTAGCTCTGCAACGTTGGTCTTATAAAAGCATGCTGCTCACCTTGTCCAGGTGCAATTCCACCTTGGTAAGGTCCTGGGACTCCAACCCCTGTTAAATAAGTTTGGCAGAAGAGGAGCACTGTTAACTTATTATGAACACGTGATAAGTAGAGAATGAATATCACACTGAATATTCAAGCTCTGAGACTGAGATTAATATTAATTCATTCCCAATATCGATGCAACTAACCTTCATCTTGTTTGCTTCCAGTTGAACTAATCTGAGTTAAATTAAACTAAACTGAAAAGTCAGCCGACCAAAGCAGTATTGCAGAAGACTGAGATGAACTGAACTAAACTGAACTGAACTGAATTGAACTGAATTGAAATGAAATGAATTGAAGGAAACTGATTTGAAGGAAACTGAATTGAATTGAACTAAATTGAATTGAATTGAAGGGAACTGAACTGAACTGAACTGAACTGAAGGGAACTGAATTGAACTGAATTAAACTGAACTGAATTGAAGGGAATTGAATTGATGTTTGCACCTGGTACAGCCTTAGGAGGTTTCCCCCCTGCACCTCCCCCTGGCACTCCAGTCTGGGGAATGACTGGCACTAGTGGGAGAAATAGCACACATGAGAAACACATTACTGCTAATAATAGTTTATGAATAGGAAACATTCACGAGTATTGTCTCAGTCCAAGTACTGTAGTCTTGATCACTGCCACAGTTGTTGCTGGTTTTTATGAAGTGATCTGGCTGGCCAATCGGCTCTCTCTCTCTTACCTCCCCCTGTGCCACCCGTGCCTGGTCCTGTTGCTGTTCCTCCTGCACCTGGACCTTAAAACACACACACACACACACGCACACACACACACACACACACACGCACACATATGTGCACACACACCCACACACATGCGCACGCACACACATGCGCACACACTCACACACACACACACACATGCACATGCACACATACACAAATTGTGTTTGCTAATGCAGAAGGTGAGAGCCGTCAAATAAGACGTACAACAGTTCAAGCATAGAGCACCAAAGGCTTTAAAAGAGCTTCATGATGGAAAGACAATTACGGCGCTGCATGACGTTGGGCTAAAAAGCACACAAATGGTTCTGTTTTGGCCTGTTCTTCTCATGGCATGCCTCGTAGGCCTTTCCGATTCCAGAACAAGGAAATGAGTTGTGGGCTCTGGTCTGAAAAATTTGGCAGGAGCAGCTTCAAAGCGTTCGTTTATATTTCCCTCTACCACCCTATCGAGGCTGAATCCCTCACTGTACAACAGCACTTCCAACATCTTCGGAGGAAATTTTGAAGTAATGCAATGAAATCCACAGTGAGGCTGTCTACAAACCAGAGCTCTTGCACGAAATGTCCAAGGGGCCATAGACGTAATGCTGGTATGAATGAGACCATTATCTGCTATCCTGCATTTGATTAGAACTGAGTGCAAGGACATGATTGGATATGCTGTCAGTCAACCAAAGCTGAGATCATTTCTTCTGGACATGAGTCAAATTTACAGTGCATTCAGCTCTGGTGGAATTATGCTAAATCACACCATGTCTGGACAAATCGATTATTCATAGTATCAGAAGGAAGTTGTCAAAGTGAAAAAAATAATACATGTCACGGTAAATCATTGGGATAAAAAAATAAACGTCATTGTACCTCCTTTTCCAGGTTTCACACCAGCTCCTATTAAAGAAATGACATACAGTATTTTTTATAGTATTTCAACATACTATGTGTACAGTGAGGAGAAAGTTTTATGTCTATGCAATGTAAAGTATAAGTGACAGTCATAAACAGAACATCTACTTCTTTGTACTTTGTAGGCTACATCTAAAATGCTCACACATCAGAGTCTGGAGTTTTCAGCTCACCTGCTCCAGGAACTGCTCCGCCCCCTGGCAGTCCTCCTCCTGGTAACCCTCCAGCACCTCCAGCTCCTGGAATCATTGACAAGTGGGATATCAGTATTGAAGAAGTAATCTACAAGGACGTATGTGAAACTAACACAGAGCGCACTTAGCAACGTGAATCAACAGAGCTACGTGTTGTTTCACTCCGGATAATTCCTTTAAATATATAAGATTTAAATACAACAACAACAAAAATCATCATCATCATCATCATCATCCCAGTCTCACCAGGCTTCAGGCCCCCTGCTCCAGGGAAGAAGCCTCCATATGGGTTGTAGCCTCCATACCCACCCAGTCCCCCATAACCACCTGGAGGGAGACAAATGGGAGTAAGTCAGTCAGTCAGCATATTCGTGATACATTTTTGTCAAAATAACTTGAAGCATTCAGGCTATACATCAGTAGTTTGTGAATAGTAAACTATCTGAATTTATGTATATGATGTGTTTGAAGTATAAATCCTATCATGTTTGACATTCCAGGTTAAAGACATTGAGTGGAAGTGATTCTAGGAAGTCAGCTTCCAGGGAAGAAAAGACCAGAGCTATGCTAAGACTCCATCTGCAGTTGAAATACATCACCTCCTGGCCTGTAACCACCTCCGAGGCCCCCAAGGTTTCCATAACCTGACCAGAGGAGCGAAAAAGAGAGGAAGCGAGCGGTTAGCCAAAACTCCAGGAAGCTGTGTGCATTACACAAAATCTCTGCTCTGCTTTCTGAGTCCTTTCACCGCCCCAGCTTCACTCTGCTGTTCCTCCAGCAAGCTGTGAGGGGATTGGTGGCCTTTCCTTTCCACAAACACCAGATGGAGCACTGGAGTTGTGAGACTAAGAGCCTTCTGCTGGCCCGGCCTGGGAAAGGCCTCTCTGTTTTAGACCTTGGGGTGCTGGAGGCCGAGGCTTGCCAAAGCACGGCTGACCAGACTCCCTCTCCCCTCCCTGAGGGCAAGTGTATGTTTACGATTGTGGCCTGTGCTGATGGTGTATGGCAGGGAAAAGAAGAGAGGGCAGCCGCAGAGAAGGGTGGAGGAAACCACTGTTTGTCTTTCGCTATGATATATTTTGGCGTTGCAACTCGTGAGAGTGTGTGGAGTGAGCGGACAGTTTAAGGCTTGGCACTGCACACTCTACTCTTGGGAGGGTAGGTGTGACAAAGAGTAAGAAGAGTAGATATTTAAACAGACCTGACAGAACAACAGGGAACCTCTCCCCCTTTGCCATCAGATAGACCTCACCTGCGACGTGTCTGCAACAGGGCCCTTCCCGCCACACAAGTCTACTTTGCACTCTGGCCGTGACCAGAAACCAAACGCATTAAACACTCCGTGTGTCGAGGGGCTGTGGTCTGAACCTCTTCCAGATGGCTGAACGCTACGGAGCAGAAAGGTGACTGCCATAGTGTAAGCCTGACACATTCCAGACCCGTGAGACACTAGCTCCGTTCAGCTGTTGTTGGAGTGTTGTTAGTATTCAGAAGGTTTCGCATGTGCTGGATTTTTTTTTTGTCTTTTTCTTTCAAAGGGGCCTGGGCTCCCGATGTGAACCGGCATAAAATGCACACCCCGGAGTGGACAACACGGCCCCGAGCAAGACCAATTCATAAATCTGCGTCAATAGAGCACAGAGCCAGGTGTGTGGGGAATTTGAACCAAAAGTTGCAGTAGCACGACTCTGACCCACAAATGGAAAATTAATAGCAGCCTTTGGCAGAGAGAAGCAAAGTCGAAGCATGCTAGGGGATTAACAGGGCAAGGGTACAGTTCTTTTACAAAAATATACCTTGACTGAAAAAAGGCCTATATTGTCCTATTTATGCAGTGTGATCTGTTAGCGCAGGTGTGTAAGTGTGTGTACAGTATGTGTGCCTGTATGTGTATCTGTGTGTAGCATATTCACAGACAGCAAATCTCAAATTACAAACCAGACGCAGCTCATCGCCATGTCCTCATGTTATATATCAGAGTGTCTCCCTGGCACACGGAGAGGTCCGCCGGGATGGCCTACTCCGTCATTAGCTCATCACACACTCGGCTGATCTTACAAGGGCAGGCAGATAAGCCTCGCTCAGCACAGACACAAATGAGCGAGGGGTAGCCGCGATGAACTCCTGGGGGAGTGTGCGAGGCCAGGCCCAGCCAAGCATGGATGGAATGTCTGACTGGCAGCCAGCGCAGTACGTTCGGCAGAAGGACCTGGATTGGACCCGAGTTACCTGTCAATCAAGTCGGCCCACCTGCGCTAAGGTTGGAACCCACAGCAGGGACCACATGGAGAGTCTCCGGAAATTGTGACAAAAGGCACAAGCTGATAGTCGATGCATCCGAACATCTAGACTCCCAGATGGACAGACAGTGAGAGAACGAGATAGGCGAGTGGAGAGTGAGCAGAGTGAGATAGTGAGAGGGAGTCCATTCCTGACCAGTCAAAATCAGGCAGACAGACAGACAGACAGACGGATGGAAAGATAGAGAGAGCGAGGGAATGAGATATAGAGCGAGTCCATTCCTGACCAAACATGGATGGAGTAAAGTCCATCTGTTTGCTTTGCTATTTCTTTGTCTCAAACATCTCCAGACTCATTAGCTGCTAAGCTGCGTTCTGGAGATACGCTGGCTCCCACAAACAAAGTGTGTGAGCCACACAGCACATTTGGTTGTGCGGCCAGCACCAGCTGTTTGCTGAAATGAGGTATTCACATTGATATTAGACGGGTTGACCTTGAGTGGGAATTACAATATGTGCTCCTTTTTTTCCCTTTTTTTATCCCTGACGGCGCTGCTCCCATATTTAGTTGATTAACGTCTTGATCACTCACTGAACAAGTGGAGCTCTGAAAGGCTCTGAAACAAAAGATGGCAGCCCTGCACACGCCTGGAGCAACAGTCAGTCAGGGATTCCTTTTTTACAGCACAACAGAGACAGGAAAGAGCCAAAACGCAGACGTGAAACCTTTTTCCAAGGTATCACGAGGTGGCCGATCCGGTTCTGAGTGAATCATACTTTCCGCTCAATATTAAAAGGTATTAAGCTTGTCTCGCAAGGTTACCTTATTATCCAGTACATTCTCTATTCTCCGGTGACAGGGAGAGTTGCCATTTCATTTGCTGCGTGAGCAAAATATACCCAACCGAGCACAGTGTGCTGTAAATTAAGCCAGCATACACTCAGCTTGAACTTGGATCATTAACATTTGCCACAGACACAGAAACGAAGGATATAATCTCAACTAAGGCGCCTTTACACTTGATGTTTGCTCACCGGCATCCCGGAAAGCAGCGGAAAAGGGTGATTGCAAAGAACTGCATTGTTTGGATTGACTTTCACTAATTACTTTCCAATCAACGAATTTCACAAAATGGAGACTTTTGGGGTCCCTAGATCTACAGATCTGGTTGGTTTCAGAAAATTAGATGCCAAGACAGAGCCTCGTGGCTTGAAAAATTGCACATAAATATACTGTGTCTAGCCCTTTCACCTCTGTTTGGGTGAGACGAAGCTCTTTCATGGCTTGAATTCTTTCCTTATTGATCTGGATGAGCTACAAACACATCACCAGGAATTCTGCCCTCTTTTATTCCCCTTCTCATTCCATCAGTGATATCCAGTCTCGCTGACCAGCAGACCGGTCCTGAAGTGTTAAAAGCTCTTGGCAGACAGAGCCAAGAGTGAAGACACTGGAGCTGTAACAACCGCCCTCCCCTCCACGCTCTCCACCCCCTTCCCTTTTCCCCATCTCCGCCCCATCCCCCGGCTTTCTTCTGGAACAGCTGGGGCTGGTGAAGGATTTAATTTAAGAGAGTGGAGAATTCCATGGCCGCCATCCATGTGACTGACTACAGCCACGGGGAGTCGACTACAGGGCCTTTGGAATCTGATGGGGGCATGGGGAGGCGCGGGCCCATCTCTGGGATCTCTCTGCGCTTCGCTACACTCAATCCCTCTTCACCAAGCCCACCGGCCAGCCAACCAACCCCACCCCCCCACCCCCAATCTTCTCAGAGACGCCCACAGCCATGGGAATCAACCTGAGGGGTCTTGCCAGCCAAAGGAACAGAGGGGGAACAATAACGACACACAGAGAGCTCTTGGCCATGAATCATCGCACTGGGCTGTTCCACAAGCCAAGCGTGGAGAAAACCACCACAGCCTGGCTCCCGTCGCCTCATCCCTGAGGTCCATCTGTATTAAATATGCATCAAGCTAGCCATTCTTGCTCAATCAGGAACAACTGTGGATAAGGAATACAGAACATCAACTAACAATCCGCTTGCCTGTCAATCACAGCCCTGAGAACAGAAAACAGCTGAATGTGAAATCAAATGGTGCTTTATAAAGACATGACTTTGCTGTTTCTCTTGGTTCAAAATCTGGTTTAGCTCACTGATTATTCCGTTAGTTAATGTTGCTTTGGGGCAAGATGGCTGATGAATAACTGTGCATAGTGCATTGTCGTTTGCCAAAATCTCTCCGCACACTACCAAATGACTCAATCGTCCTTGGTTATTAAGAGACCTAAAAAAAAAATTGGTTTGTACTCTACAAGACAAACATATGAGATTAAAGGTGTTTTTCTATTGTAAATTATCATACTAACTGTAAATGAGCATGCAAGTGTGAATTTCAATATGTCAAACTTTATTGGAGGGAGAATCACAGTGCTGAACAACTTTCAAGAGAGATCAGATGGCGTAGATTTATTGCTTCAGAAGACATGGTGTCTTTGGTCATGTCTGTGAGGCCAGATGAGAATCTGGCATGTTGGGAGTTAACTTATGATTCCATGTAACATTACCTGTGTCACAAGACACATTTTTTAGTTGACCTTGCCTGACTTTGTCATGGCCAGCCTTGGACATGCTCTAGTTGTGCAAGCGGATCTCTGCACATGCTGGAGTCATTAAACTCGTGTGCTCTTTCAACAGAGACAACACAACGCAACTTTTGAGACTGAGCATGATCACGTTACTGGGCTTTTCGCTGTTTTTTTTACCCCCGTTTTCTTCACCATATGCATGCCACTGGCATAGTTTATGACGGCTCTCAAAGCTTTGACCAGAGAAGGCTAAATGGATAGTGTGACTGTCAGCCGGTTTGTGAAGGCACAAACAAGGCAATGTGTGGATGTGTGTGTGTGTCTGTGTGTGTGTGGGTGGGGGGGTATGTGTTGCTTAGCTTGGGTTTTGAGCCTCATTTTGAGTTTTGAGCCTCATCCCATCCACTGTGCCAGGAGAACACAGTGAAAGCCATAGCCCGGTTCTTTCTCCACCGCCTGTTCCACCGTCACATTTGATATTGTGAACGTCGAATTAAATAGGGGAGCCGTTTCAAGCCACCGCAGAGAGTGAGAGTGCAGCTGGGAATTGTCTTTGTGCGTGTTGCTCAGTTACCACATTAATGCGTGCCTTACACACCCTACAAATCCTGGCAGAGCGAGAAAGCAGGAGAGAGAGAAACGGAGAGAGAAAGACAGCACAGGCAGAACCAACACCACTCAGCAAATAGCTCCCATTTACAGGGCCTGTGTAAAACGAGCCATTACCCTTGTGTGGATTACGGCAGTGCCACCGAGCCGAGTCGAGGCCGTGCCGACGTCTCCCACAGACTCTACTGGAGGGCTCTCAACCCCCACTGCTGCGCCTCCATCAGAGTGGGCCATTATTGGCTCGGGGACGGAGGTGGTCAGAAACAGAAACACAACTGCAATAAATGGCCGCCGCCGTGAAACCAAGATGCCCATTAACATGCCATTTCGGTTTTCCGTCTAGTGCGTGACAGCTTGTTTAGAGACCAGTAGTGCTGTTTCATTCGTTGGCACGCTGGCTGCCCGACATATCAGCACGTTAACGGCTGTTTTTATACATGCAGTAAAAGGGTGTTGGCAAACTCTCGCCTCCAGCCCTGTGACATGTTTGTTTTTGTTTATTTTCAGTTTGAGGGCCGTTGTTATCAGAAAGTTTTGAAGCAAACTGCTAACCAGACATGTGTGGAATTGTTATGGTGTGAAATTCTGCTCATGTTGCTTTGAATGTAGCTAAGGACACACCCAGACCTTAGCCTTCTCTCTGAGGAATACGGTCCCATTACTCACGCTATACAGTACTTTACCTTGGCAAAGGAGCAAGCCACAGATATCTCCTCATTTATTTCTAATATTTATCATGTCTGAAGGAGAAGATATAGTGCAAATCATTCAACCCCCCCAATAAAAGAGAGAGAGAATATGTCAATAAGAGCCAACAGCAGCGGTATTTGAAGCTGGCGCTAAGAGTTACACTCCCCAGATGGTCCACATATGCATGCGCCACTTGTCTCCTGAATGCCTTTCTGACAAGTCAAATCTGCAAAGTGATAAACAAACAGGTCTCATTGCCTGACTCACGCGCTGGTAGACGTGACGACGTTTTGCATTTCCAAGTTAACTGACGTGGAGAGACACGCTGTTTAAAAAAAGTTTTTCAACTTTGTCCCCACTGGAGAGCACAAGGCTGGGTGCCAATGACAATGAAGCACCACACCGCAGAGAGTTCCTTGAGCGAAAAACCTAAAACCTTTTTATTATGATGCCATGGACTAAACTGTCGCCGCCACTCTGTAGGAGAGCTTTGATTTGGCATCTTGATAAAGACCATCACTTTCCTCTAACACCAGAGCGTATAGAGCTCTGTTAAGTCACACTAAAAAAGGACCATAATTGCAGAACTTCAAGTACGGGTTTTTTCAGTTTTTGGGAGGGGGAGATCTTTAAAAACATAAATAATGATCTTACTACAACATTGAGGACATGTGAGGACATGGACTCATTGTATATATTACGTGTAGTCCCTACATATGTTACATCTTAAGCGCGGTCACACTTACACATATATCATAATTACAATCTGAATGCTTAATCATAGCAAGGTCAGGGTGTTCTGTAATTTGGGGTTATGAGCATCCAATTGGTGACATCCGTGTAAATTAAATAATCCATAACCGAATTTCCCCAAGGTAGGTTAAGGCTTGTGAGCACTGTCAGAGAGGGAGACCGAGCACATGCATATTTCAACGATGACTATATTTGTGGACGCTCTTGCCAGAGAACAAGAAATGCTCAAGTATGTGGATAACATTTCTCATCATCAAACGACCCATTAGTCTCCCTGAAAAATGTGACCTCAGAGGCAGTGTCTGTCCAGAGTGGCTGACCACTGAGTCAACTTCAGGGAGGTTTTACTCCAGCGTCTGTACCCCAAAGCAAGGTGCTTTAACTCGGCTCCCTAATGAAAGCATATGAAAAAGCAACCCTAAGAGAGAGAATTAATGGCTCCCTGTGTTGATGTGAAAAACCGAAGAAAAGGAAACACACACACACATACACACAACCTCTCTTTTCTCTCTCTCTTTCACACACACACACACACTCTCACATACACACAAACACAGGGTGTGTGGACAGCGGGACAGAATTCAGAACCATGAAAAACAAACAACAGCCTACACAGCTAATCTAGGCTGAATTGTACGGCTAAGCCTCTTTAATATAAAAACTTTCCCTCGCCGTTTCCAGTTTCAGCTTCCCGGGCTCCGGCACTTTAGACCCCCCCATAGGTGGTGGTGGTGTGCTCCAGGCAGAGGGGAGCTACACTGGAGGGGAGGAACAGGGCAAGGGGACAGGGATGCGGGGGGAGGCCCGTTTGGTTGGGCTGGGGGTGGGCTTGTCACTGAAGGGGCTCCTGCTGTGAGTAGTGGACAGGCTATTATTCACAATCAGGGGCCAGCAGCGAGAGCCTGCAGGACAGGTTGGTAACGAGAAGCACATGTGCTCCCCGGCCTTCTTCTTCTTCTTCTTCTGCTCATCTGCCTGGCTGCGTCTGTCCATCTGTCATTCTCCCCTCTAACGCTCTCAGTCCTACTCATTGTTCCATTTCTCCTCTCCCCTTTTGCACTCCGTCTTCCAATGGCCTTTTACTTCATCTCCCATTTGTTCTCCTTTTTTTTCTCTCTCTCTCTCTCTCTCTCTCTCTCTCTCTCTCTCTCTCTCTCT
>JAGFZM010002304.1:342673-399732 GCA_017657215.1 Limnothrissa miodon
TCTCTCTCTCTCTCTCTCTCTCTCTCTCTCTCTCTCTCTCTCTCTCTGCTTTACCTTGTTTCCCCTTCCTTCAGTTAGGTCAAACAGAAATGTGTCTGTTCTGTCCCAGTGACAACAATCATTTGGCTTACCAGTCCAACGGTGTAGCTGCACGCATTTGTCTTGAGGCTGCAAGCCAGTCTTTTTTTTACACTGGAAGTCTGCACACGGCGGCTCCCCGCTGCATTACAATTAATCCCATTAGACTGGCACCAACACTCCTCCATGACTAACAAACTGGGCCGTGAGTCTGCCTCCCTATTTTCTTTATCGCTTGAAGGTAATTAAATTACAACAGGGGGCTATAGTCAAATAACTACAAAACAGAAGCTCTGTGACCTGAGAAAGCTTTGCCGTCACAACTTTTGTTTGGGGGGGGGGGGGGGTAGGAGAAAAGCCCTGCACTTCACTGCTGACCTGAGCTGAGAGAAAGCAGCTGAGAGCAAAACATCACCTTCCGCATTTTCAGCAACCCTGTAAAACAGCTAATAATTAGCAACCCTGTCAAACAGCTAATGACAGGATGACCAGTTTGCTCATATCTGTTTAACACGACCTGCTGTGGGCCAAAAGGGTGATTCATCTGAATGCTCATGATAACAGAGGCTTTTGGAGAACTGAAGGGTGCCTCAGTGTGGTGGATTGCATTAGTTTAATTATGAGTTATGTGGTGTATCAGCCAAGTTGACATCTAAACCACAAAAACCACACCCTCACTGGTAACCGAATGTAGGAGGAGTTATTGCCTAAACATTACTGGCAGCCTAAAGAATCATCAGTCAAATCATACTAGCCCAAGAGTAAAAAGCCTTCTGTCTAAGCTTAGATGAGCACCTCCTTAATGATACTGCTGCAAACGGTTCAGAGATTGTGGCTATCAGGGACCCTGCGGTCAGTGCAAACCGAACACAGACTTCATCGTTTACTTTACTGGTCTGCGCTACGTTATTTCCCCAGTCTGTTTTTTTCGACGGGATCCCAAGTGAGTCATTCTCGACTAATTCAGTGAAATACCGATGGTGACCTTACCAGACCCTTTCCTGTTAATATGAACCTGCCCCTCATTACTCGTTCCCTCTGTGTACTGGGTGGAGCCGTGGAAACATTCATATTTGTACACCGTTGGGCTTGACATATTATTGAGTTCTGGTGGCCGTCTGAATGGTGTCTGCTTCCTCTCGCATAATCTCACTTTCGCCACAAAGACCAAAAAGCTACGCGAGACTGGGCACGGCCTGCTTTGACTAAAATGCACTAGAGAGAGCGGGTGGCTGCCAAAGTCAACTTCCATAAACAACGGCAGAGTTTGGACATAAGTCTTTTCACCTTTCCACAAGTCGCACTTGAGGAGAGAAATGTGGAGGGCGCACCAGCGCTGAGTTTAACATGCTGGGCCAGGCCACATCTTATCAAGGCCACGTTACATTTACTTTAAGCCTTATCTTCCTGAACAGAAACGCCTAGATGGGATCTGCACTGCTTTAGGAAATTAAATAATGGTCAAGTGCCACTAATGCTCTGGTGTAACAAACTGCATGTGAGGGAGAGAGAGAGAGAGAGAGAGAGAGAGAGAGAGAGAGAGAGAGAGAGAGAGGGAGAGAGAGAGAGAGAGAGAGAGAGAGATAGAGAGAGAGAGAGAGAGAGAGAGAGAGAGAGAGAGAGAGAGAGTTGGGGTGAGAGTGGGGGGTGAGAGTGCTTATTTACAGTAAAATCCCAGCAAGTGCTGAAGTTTCCAGTTATTGTATGGCCAACGGTACAATAACACCAATCAGTGCAGCGGTGCCATTGTGTGTGACGTGCTGATGTACTGTACAGTTTGTTTACACAGTGTCCTTGTCACTCATTGAGTTCACAGAGTGAGGTGAGCAGATGCCTGGTTTTCCCTTTTACTTTGTCGATAGAAGCATACACATAGCTCCCTAAAACAGGACTTTCCAGGCTGAAAAAGCTGTGAGATGAACCAGATACTGGAATAACAAGGAGATGTATGAGATAGTCCACTGGAGTAGGTTACTATTAGTAGCCTGGCAAACTCTCCCAGAGCATGTCTTCCAAAAGCACTCATATTTAAGCTCTTTGGGGAACAGCTGTGATACAAGTAATTCCCACGTCCCCTCCGAAGAATTTCCCATAAGTTGCAACACTATACACTTTGTGATACACGGTTTGTAAACAGACAGATTTTTGGATCTGATATTGAATACTAATGTTTCAGAGTTCTTGGAGTGCTTACCTGGCTTAGGCGCCTTCCCACCGGCTCCTACAGACACCATAATAAATTTGCAAGGTTAGAATTTTTATCGACATGCAGTTTCCTTGTCATCACTATCCACCTACTTCATCCATTTTATTAACAAAGCTGACCAAACAACTGCCAAAGGCGTGTGATCGAGTACGCCATGGTGTGCGCTGCGTGCTTTAGCTTACATGATCTTCAAGTTCAGATCTAAATCTCTCGAGCTTAATGGGAAAGACTTGCCACCTGCTCCGAGTCCGCCGCCTCCCAAGCCTCCTCCTCCGACGCCCCCTGGAACCAGGCCGCCAGCGCCCCCGTACCCTGTTGAGCAGAGGAGCAGGTGTGAGCGAGCCTTTCGCTCTCGTCATTAGCCCATCATTAACAGTCCTAGGATCATCGAGACATGTCCGCCAACACCTCGCCACGGCTAATGAAGATGCACTACGTATGTGTAACTGAACCCAGATGTGCAGGTTTTACAAGTCGAGAGGAAACTGTTCGACACAAACAGCACTTAATGACAGGTATAAAGTTTCAGATGAAACGATAAGGCAGAAAGGTAATTGCAGAAGGTCTGGCTTTGTAAAATACTTGCCTGGTTTGGGAGGTTTGCCACCAGCTCCTGTTTAAAAAGAGAAGAAATACTATTAATACACCACATTATCATGAGCAGTCTTTCAAAGAGCCTGTCAGATTGTCAACTGTCTGGTCTCTTGCACAGTGTTTAGCTATTGCTAATGTAATGGTTTCTAAACATGTATTAAGCTCATAGTGGGTTATCCTACAGTACCTGCCCCAAGTCCTCCAGCCCCTAAACCTCCAGTGCCGACTCCGCCTGGACCAACACCTCCGATATTCCCATAGCCTAGCACAAAACAGTAGAGGATGTTACTATAACAGGCCTGTATAATGCTATGACTGTTAAGTACTGTAAAACACAGTTAATAATAAGTGGAAAGTGGCTAACATGCAGGAACTCTAGACGCTGTAATGCTCATGGTCCTTACCAGGTTTAGGGGGCTTTCCACCGAGGGAAATAAATGACTAGTTAGGTTTAGAATGAGGTGATGTGCAATGGGTATTTCACCTCAAAACCAGATGTAAAATCTGAAAACTGTTTGAGGGAGGTGTCCACTTCAGCAGATTATGCTGTACAATAACTTTATTTATGGCATTATAGAGTATATAATTTAGATTTTACACAATTTATGTTGACAATCTTTTATACTGAAAAATCTGAAAACTGTTTGAGGAAGGGAGTCTACTTCTGGGAATTATGCTGCACAAAAAAGTATGAAATCATACAATGTATAACTTACATGCAACATATAACTTTAATACAGTTGTTGTGTGTTGATAATATTTTTTAAATGAATAGAAGCTATAGTATGTCTCCTCCACAACTCCTTCACGGCTGTACTATCTGGCCAAATTAGCTGTGAAAACATAGAATGACATGAGCCAGACTGGAGCTCAAAGTTGAATGGCTACTTTTAAGAAGACAAATGATGGAATGATTTCCCCCTACACGCACAAGAATGGCTTCAAAATCACTTTTATCGGTGACTAAATATTTTTCTGTTCCATCAAGCTTGACTGATGTTTCATGTTGGATCACATTGGATTGAAGATAACTTCCATGGAAGATATGGAGCCTTTTATTTTTACAAATTGTAGGACAAAGATGTCAGGTGTGGTTTAAAAGTATGGCTTTTACTGTCTGTGCTGTATCCAAGGCTACAGGTCAAAAGAGAACTGATGAGTTTGAAATTACAGTAGAATGCTTTCCCACTGACGTCAAAACAAATGAAGAAGTACAACAAAGATTATTCATTGTAATCACACTGGCCATCTTAAATCATTACAGGCTGCTCAGAAGTCCAGTCCTATTACACGATGGGAAACTGCGATAACATGTGAACTAGGAGACGGTTCCAGGACCCTTCAAAGGCCTGCGGAGTCTCGGGATATGTCTCTAGAAAGATGATTCCCATCGCTGAACGAGGAACCTGACGCAACACTAATCACGCACAGACATTTGTAACGGCAGATGTCTGGGCCCCTCACCTGCTCCCAGACCTCCTCCAGCCACTCCACCTGGAAACAAGCCGCCAGCTCCCCCGTACCCTATAAAGGAGGGCAGACCATGACTCAGTATTTGCCTGTCACCTTTGGACGAATGGCATTTTAGTGCCGTCACCACAATGATGTCACTTCCAACACCTTTCGGTTGTTAGCAACGTTTGAACGTAGTTCAAGGTGTTGGTACATGTCTTGGTAATTAGCGCAGCCGAAAGTGACAAAGTACAATCTAACACTTTCTCAAAGCTCTTACCTGGTTTGGGGGGTTTCCCACCAGCTCCTGCATACAACAAGAGAAGCACATCAACACTGAATACAACATACATCCCGTACATACTGTACTATGAGCAGTTAAACTAGTCCACATACTTTTACATATCTGTAATACAGTGTGCAAAAAACATTATGAAGTGAGAGAAATGAACTTCCAATCCACCTGCTCTGAGTCCTCCAGCTCCTAGACCTCCTCCCACACCACCTGGCACGAGGCCACCAGCTCCCCCATAGCCTGATGGAGATGGAGAGCATCACATTTATAAGGCACCGGAGTAGATTAGAAAGCACCAGGAAAGGACTTTAGCATAGTTTAAGCTGTCTGTGACATTAATATGACGGAGTATAGCAATGTACAGCAATATGTTTTCGTCAAGCGTAAGCAATTTTGCAGATCTTACCTGGACCTTTCCCGCCAGCTCCTGTTTGCAAGAAAAGAACAACATTGATGAGATTATATAGAAAATGAAAAGCAATTACATTCAATTTGTGGTGCATTCACATTCATCATAGTCTCTCTTATGCACACATCACAAATGATTTTTTTTTTGTTTATGCTGTTCTGTGTACCTGCTCCAAGTCCTCCAGCACCACCATAGCCTAGCAAGGAAAGCAACAAATCATCAAAAGCATGATCAGCATGCAAACACTTTTCAGGTCTTAAATGGTTTCTTCCAGCTCTTTCTGATTTAGAAAAAAATCCCTAAACCCCAAAAGCTGCTGAATAGCATAATAATCTAAACAAATATTCTTCTTTGTCCTGCACTGATATTACACTCTGTAATCTCCCTGGGAAGAACTGCAATGAAACATATAAATGCCTCCTACCTAATCCACCGACCCCACCTGGACCCAGGCCACCAACACCCCCATAGCCTGATGAGAAGGACAGATGTAATAACCATCATCATTTTAACTTCAAGATATTTAGCAATACTTCCAGAAAAGAAAATGTCGAACATCATTCATCAGTACTATTTTATCAAAATTCCAGTGCAGGCTTAAACCACATCTGCAGAAAGGACTCCCTGGGTTCAACAAAGTTTAACTAAATACCGGTACATTTTTTTACTTTCACAGCTCTTACCTGGTTTTGGAGGCTTTGCACCAGCTCCTGATTAAAAAGGACAAAAAGTCTTTTCAGAAAATGGCGAATAATAATATTAACGTAATGTAAATCGATCACCAGTAGCTCTACTGAGCCTCATACCTGCCCCAAGTCCTCCAGCTCCTAATCCGGCTCCTCCTGGGCCAACACCACCAAGACCACCATAGCCTGATGGGCAGAACCATCAACATCAGCATTATCATTTTCAGTGTCATCAAATAATACACATCAGCTTAGCCTGTGCCTGTGTAGTCAAGGTGTATTTTGTGGTATTTTGTGTATTTGTTTTTATTATTATTCATATTGTTGTGAAGATAATGTCCACAGACTTTGAGTGAGTTATTGCTTTAATTACTTCTACATTGCTCACCTGGTTTAGGGGGTTTTCCACCAGCTCCTGATTGAGAATGAGGAAAATGTTGGATTATAAGCAATTAAGTATCTAACATTGTGACTGTAGTTAGGCCAACTTTTGCATGCAGTCTGATTAGCAATCAGCAATAAACTCTGCTCTCCTTCTCTGATTTTGGATACTCTTTTTTTCACATGAAAGTTCCTTTCCTAATGTAATGACACAAAAACATGGTGGTAAGGACTTCAAAATAGTTTATACTGTAGGTTACGTGATGCTTCCACTCAGTGTGCATTGGTGGTTTAAAGAGAGTTATGTTAAAGTTAAAGAGGTTATGAAAAGCCCCACAAATTCTTTTTCTATGAAACATAAAACAACCAACTTCCCATAAGTGCAAGTGTTTTGGTTGCCAACTGCCAAAGTGTTTTGGTTTGATAAATCTTTAACCAGTTCAATAACCCTAGGTATAGCTCTGCTAGGCCTCATACCTGCCCCAAGTCCTCCAGCACCTAATCCTCCTCCTCCAACTCCTCCTGGACCAACACCACCAAGACCACCATAGCCTGATGGACAGAACCATCAACATCATCATCATTATTTCTATTGACAGTGTTATTTCATGAAACAAATACAATATATCTTAGCCTGTGCCTATGTGGGCAATGGATTTGTACGGCGTGTTTTGTTTTTCGATTTGAGTGAGTTATTGTTGTCATTATATCTACATCATTCACCTGGTTTAGGGGGTTTTCCACCAGCTCCTGATTAAGAATGGAAAAAAAAAGAGAAAAATGTTTGATTGTTACCAATGGAGTATCTAACATTTCAGCAACATTTTGATTATTTATAGTACAGGTCTGCTAGGCTCCCCACCTGCCCCAAGTCCTCCAGCTCCTAATCCGGCTCCTCCTGGGCCAACACCACCAAGACCACCATAGCCTGATGGACAGAACCATCAACATTATCATCATCATCTTCATAATCATTTTTATAATATGCAGCATAATTTTAGTACTTTTGTAAATTATCATAAATCTTATATGAACGGTTGAAAAAGTTGATTATTTTTAACTGTAAGCAGGTGGTGAACTTCATCATTGAATATAAAATACACTAGAACTCATTCTGGTCAAAAACGTAGTAGTTTACACTATGGTTATCACATGGTGCGTCACATTTCACTGGAACACAAGGTGAAGTCAGTTATACTAATATATATTGGAAGTTTATTTCAGGCCATAGAGCATTTTAGTTCCATGATGGCCAGGGCAGAGGAATCAGTAATCTTCTGAAAAGGACACTTTTTCTATTAAAGGACACTGTATATATATATAAAAAAAAACTACTGGAAAATGAACAAGCAAATAAGCAAAATTATTTATAAATTCTTACTTGCTACACGAAAATGGAACACCTGCACACTTCTGAAACTCCCATAATCTGTAATGGTGCAGCTGCAACATTTTGACCCTACTGGGTCCTCATAAGGCATACATTTTCATTCATTTTGCCTGATGAAGACCCAGTAGGGTCGAAACGTTGCAGCAGCACCTTTAACAATTCTAGGAGTTTAAGAAGTGTGCGGGCATTCCATTTTTGTGTAATGTGTAACCTTTTGCCCTGTGCCTCATCGCACACTACTGCCTCTCCTCTAAATTCTTACCTGCCCCAAGTCCTCCAACTCCTAATCCTCCTCCTCCTACTCCTCCTGGGCCAACACCACCAAGACCACCATAGCCTGATGGACAGGACCATCAACATCATCAACATCACGTCATCATCTTTAGAATATGCAGCATATTTTTTGTATATTTACGAATTATTATAAATCTTATATGAACGGTTGAAAAAGTTGACTATTTTTAATTGTTAGGAGGTGGTGTGTATTACTGCTGTTATATTTATAGAACTCACCTGGTTTGGGGGGCTTTCCTCCTGTCCCTGTAGAAACAAGCAAACTCATGAAGCCAAAAAACATTACTTAACAGTGAACTTCATCATTTTATATTGAACACATTATAACTCATTCTGGTCAAAAAAGTTTTAAGATAACACGCAAATGCAGAAAACAATTACAGCCAGCCTCTGACACACACAAAAAGGAAGACAACTGTCCGATTAAAGATTATTCTGACTGAGATAGAGATACAGATTTTTGTTGCGCATCTGCACTTTATTGTTGTCAACGTCTACGCATGGGACAAGTGTGAAACGTAATTTCGATTCCTTTGTATGTCAAGTACATGTGAAGAAATTGACAAATAAAACTGACTTTGACTTTGACTTTGAGAACTGTGGTTAACACATGGTGCATTCCATTGTACACAAAGTGCAGTCCATTGCAACTGGTACTGTATCTGCTTGTGTCAGTGTTGTCTTCATTTGATAGTGTTGTGCTGTGCATTTTACAGTAGTTCCATTGCTGAGGAATCAGTAATCTTCTGAAAAGGATGCTTTTACTGTATTAAAAAAATATCACCTGGAAAATGAATAATAATAAGCAAAATTATTTTTAAATTCTTGCCTGCTCCAAGTCCTCCAGCTCCTAATCCGGCTCCTCCTGGGCCAACACCACCAAGACCACCATAGCCTGATGGGCAGGACCATCAACATCATCATCATCATCACCACCACCACCACCATCGTTATAATATAAAGCATACTTTTTCTGTTATTATTAATTATCATAAATCTTATATGAACAGTTGAAAAAGTTGAGCATTTCTAACTGTAAGCAGGTGGAGTGTATTATTACTGTTATATTTATGGAACTGACCTGGTTTGGGGGGCTTTCCTCCTGCCCCTGTAGAAACAAGCAAACTCATGAAGCCAAACAAACATTACTTAATAATGAACTTCATCATTTAATATTGAACTGTGGAACTGTGGTTAACACATGGTGTGTCCGATTACACTGGTGCACAAGATGCAGTCAGTTATAATGATATCTGCATCTGCATGCATCAGTGTGTTCATTTGTGTCTATTTCAATGCCATGGCTGGGGAATCAGTAATTCTTCTGAAAAGGACATTTTTACTGTATATTAAAAAAAATGTACATAAAATATACAAACTAAGAAAATAAGCAAAATAAACAAACAAAAAATCATTTCAAATTCTTACCGGCTCCAACTCCCAATCCCCCAGTTCCTAATCCTCCTCCAGGAACCAGCCCACCGGCACCACCGTACCCTGACAGAGGCCAAAACATCACATAAGAACTTACAGTACATTTTCAAGCAGCATCAATGTAACTCTTATTTCATAATTAGGCCTGCTAATTACAACAAGAAACAATATCACACTCAAGGGTGATGCCAAGCATAGTTATGACTTCTGTCTGGGATATGAAGAAATAAACTTTTATCGGTCTGTCTGTTATCTGTATCATTAATTGATTGATTGATTAATTAATTGATTGATTTGATCTCTGTTATCATTGTCTTTGCTTGTGCATTTTTTCTGTGCCATGTGTCTATATTGCCAGATGTTGCCAACTGAAAGCAACAAAGGCTTACCAGGTTCTGGAGGCTTAACACCAGCGCCTGTTAAAGAGCTCAATACAAATGAGTTTTGCACAATTTTCAGAAATGTGCACAGCATATCTAATAATAAGATAATAATCTATAAGAATAATAATCTATAAGAAACTCAGATATGAAGACACAACTAACCCTGAAGTCCCTGTTAAATTTCAAGTAATGACAATGAACCCTGTTCAATTCATCTGTTTGTTAAAAAAATGTTTTGAAAATCTTTAATGGCTTCTTTAATGACCACTGGCAACCAGACACAAGAGCAGAATACATTAGTTGAGCTGTGATGATACAAGGGTGTGATCACAGCAGTGACCCACACACCACATCTATTACTCAGGGTCAGGCCACCAACCTCCCCCAGGCACTAGTCCCCCTGCTCCTCCTGGCACCAGGCCTCCCGCTCCTCCATATGCTGTTGGGGAATAAAGCATGATTATAGTCTATTATGGGTGCAATTATGCTTATCATTGTCATTAGGTGCCTTAAAATAACATCTCATTTTCACAAAGGGGGTTGTGTCACACGCGCTGGAATGACCCGCCACCCCAGGTGGAGGCTGGGTTTAATGAAGGAAAAGGCTAAAGCTTTAAATGGCTTGAGTTTACTGTTGTAGCACATTGTAAACTGACTTAATGGCCTAAAATGTACTGTGCTTTTCTTGCTGCCAGCACCGATGTGAGTGCCATTGCTGTCTATTTCTGGACTCTATCAGGCACATAGAATGAGCACGAGCATGCCATGAATTTATGCTGCCATTGGGAGATAAGCTATAAGGCCAAATATAACAGCCACTCTGCTTTTAATATCTTAACACAAGTGGATGCAGATAGACATGTCTAGGGTTTCCTCTGGACATGGCTTTAGAGATGCTGTGGTAGGAGGGAAGAGAGTCGGGTTCAAACTAAACGTAGATGTTCTTGCAGCAGGATATATACCAGCTGTTTTAATAAATACTACCATTGCATATTAATATTTCTTCCTCCCAAGATATTTACAGTGCTTCTTAAGATTGTTTAATCTTAAAGCAGCCTTGTTTGTTTAGTCCACAGAAGCACAGCAGTTGCCTTCATTAGAAATCTCACTAAAAAAGGCTAAAAAAGCCAAGCCAAGCCAAGCACATACACATCATCTAAAAATACACAGACAAAAATTATCATTTTTAATAGAAACTGTTGCATTGGCTTAGTTCATGAGAACATCTCTTTAGAGGATGTCTGCAGCTGTGCACTGCACTGCCTGGAATACTTCATGTTAATGGAATCTAAACAATTAGAATTGGGTCTATTGGCAACACTACTAATGCATGCATGAGGCATTAAGCATGATGAAATCACTTAGAATTACCTAATTTAGCTTTCTGTAAAAGTATATGTTCCATAGTGTCAAGTGGCAACCAAAAGAAGACTAAACTATTTTAATAAGGAGGGCTTATTAACACCTGAAGAGCTAAACTCATAAACCAGGCAGGTGACAGTTTATGGGATGTATCTATTTTCCCACATTTTAATTACCATCAAATCAAACAGTATTAAACAAAAGTTCGACCCAACTTGAGACCAGGGTATTTTTTTCTATGAAACATGACTAATGAGATTGGTGACATTGATCAAGAAGACGGTTTGTGAATGTCTGATTTATTTTGACTGAACTGCATTTGAATATCAACTTGTGTAGCCACATACAAGGACAGAGGGGAGGATTGTGGGTCAATCTTGCAAAGTTTACATTTTAATAGACTCTTGGTACTCTTACAAAGTTCTTGGTACTTTATTTGTAAAGGTACTGTAGCCTATTCAGCACGATGCCATGGGGTATTATATACTCATACAGTCTATACCCTAGGCCCAGTTGTTTCAGTTTTACTGTATTACCCAGTTGTTGAAAACTGTGTAATCTGGATAATAAATCATCTGGATTTGAAATTCCCAAGCTTTACTATTTGAGATCAGGGACCAGTTGTTCAAAAGTGATCCTGGATTGTGGAAATCCAATGGTATGCTACAGCATGTGTAATCTAGAATGGCTTTGAACAACTGCTCCCTAAACACACAGATAGCAAAAAAGGGGATTTTCGGATCCGGATCTATTTTATTCAGATCCATTGTTTTGAACAACTGGTGTCAAGTTGGTCAGAACCATCACATTAACTGTATGGGTTACTTTCAGGGTAAAAACATGAGCTCTACTGTATATATACACACTATGCAAACTTACCACCAGGTTTTGGTGGTTTGTATCCCCCTGCTCCTGCAGTATAAAGATAAGACAAACACACACACACACACACACCACACACACGGTTAGAGTTAAATGTCTGACATATGAAAATGTGCACAACAGTGATTTATACCCTTCAGCCAGTAGCAGTTAACATCTTACTTCAGCTCTCCCAAGTGCACACTCCCTGTAGCTCAGCTTAGATCATCTACCTCATGTCGAGTCAGAGAATGGCCAACTGGAGTAATTATTTCCCCTGGCCAATGCAGGGACGAGCTGGCTCTAAATCTTCTCAGGAGCAGAGCCCTTCAAAGTGAGGCAATGCTCGACCTTCATGTTGCTCTTCACAGGGATTTACAACCTGTGATTTTTTTTTGTTTTGTTTAGTTTTTTTTTTAATGGTGGTGGATATGGTTTATCCAGATGTACCAGCGACTGATGCGAAGCATTAGATTAGTGCACAGCTGAAGTGTAAGGTCAGTTTCCACATAATCTGTGACAGTTAACATGATGGATATGTTTTGGGCAATAAACTTTTAACTCCAGTTGAAGTAGACCATTGCATGTGACTGACAAGCTCTAACTCATGATAGATGTCATCTATCTTTAACTGAGTTCCCCTTCCCTTTCCTGTTTTTTTTTTTTTGTCAAGCAGAGAAAAGTTTTAGTTGGAATCAAAATGTGAGAACAGTTTAGATTACAATGTTCAACTTGCGTGTGTTTTGTGTGCAAAATTTACAGTATGCTGTCTGAGGGATACCAATTCAGACTGCAAGCTTCATAATCACATGTTGTTCTTACATTTGCTAGCAGCAACATAATAGGTCTGGTCGAGAGGATTTGTAATGTTGCATAACAACCAACAATTACGATAATTGCCTTTCTTCCATAAATATTTATACTTGGTACAGTGAAAAGTATCTCCATATGCCCTTATTTATCCTAATAATCTGACTTGAGACATGCTGAAATTAGTTATACCTGGATAAACACCAGCTCCCAGTCCACCAACTCCTCCGACACCCCCAGCTGGGACATACACACCTAGAAATATACATTCTTACATTTCTGTATACTGTACATTTATACATTTCTGTTTACTTTTCTGTTTATACTTTCATGTTTACTACCAACATTTGATTAGAAACTGTTGACATGACATAAAAATCTACACAAGGGCACACAGTTGACATGAACTGCAAGGATCCCAACAATGCTGCATGAGTTCAGGCATTAGTTATAAAGTCACTGTGTACTGGTAGGTGGAAGCCTGGTTTGTGTCACAGGGCCCTGTTGTTGCATGTGTGCAGACCTCACAGTGATGGAAATCATATTTAATGGGCTTTACATGTGTTTGGAGGCCAATTAATGTAAGCCACATGTCTGTGACTCTGGAGTGTTTATTAGTGGGGCTCTGCGGCGTACACACCGCTGGATCACTCTGTCTCCTCAATTTACGCAATGTATACAACCGAAGGGGAATTACAGAGAATTACTGTCTGTTCTCTTGCGCGGCCAAAACCATTTGCACTTTCATTGTCAGTAAGACAGCATAATCAATGTCTTTTACAGGTAATTCGATGCTAAATTACCCCAACACTGAAGGCATGAAATCCTCACAACACGTCCTTTTTCTCAACGCTTAATGAAACAATTTTGCAAGCAAGCCTTCAAATCCAATTAAGGCACAGAGGAGAGGCAGTAACGTATGGCTGCTACAAGATCACGTAACCCACAGGTTCTTTCTGCCGGGCGACTCAGATTACACCCTGGCAAAGGCACAGGGTCGAGAGAGCGAAGTAGTGAGGACATGGAACAAAGCATGTTAATGAGCTTGTACATATATGCATATCTGGTGGAAAGTTGAGCATAAACTGTGAGAAATGTAGCCTAGTGATGATGATGGAGAGTCTGAGGATGGGGCCAGCTGTAGTGTTTTGAGGGAAAGGTTGAAAGAGGACAGTGTGGTTTTATTTGTGCTTCAAATCCTAAAATCATCACAAATTTGATTAGATGGGTACCAAAATATTTAGTCTATCCAGCCTGTTTTTGTTTAAGAAAAACAATATTTTCAACCCAAAAGATGCCAGTAGGGATCTGCATATTAAAACAGAGCTCTTGGTATGGTGCTCTGAACTTTATTTTCACAAAGCGCTTTTACAAGAAAATATAGAAACCTTGTTCCATTGAACATTTATTTGAAATACCGTGGCAGACACATCGTCCAAATAACAAATGATCTCATCTACAAACTGATAGATCTTCACAAAGGATGCCTTCTAACTGGTTTTAACAGGGAAAATAGGGGAGTTGGAACAGATTGGGGTGTGATCAGATTTCCAGCTCTTTGGCCTTGTGGAATTATCTCTTTGGCCTGACTGTGAGAACTCACAAACCTGACACTTCCAACAAAGCCGCCTCAGGATTGCAACATCCCCAAAATACAGAACCACCACTTGCTGCACGGTGCAAGTGTAAATTTCTCAGCATTTCACAAGCTACCAAAAAACCCATCTCGGGAGATGGGTCCACGTCATCAGAAGTCCTATCAAGTGTCTGGTTATTGTCTTGGCTCACACACTAGCAATTATTTAAACACATTAAGATCTACAGAGCGTTCCTCGGAGTGTCCACAGTAATGGGAGGGCAGAATGTTAGCTGCATGAGGCGACAGACTCCTTCAGCCTTCAGGATGGCAGTGCTGGTGCCTGCTCCAGTCAACGTGACTGTTCTCCATGGAACAAGCCAGGCCCTCATCACAGAATCAAAGGGAGGATTTCCTGTCTCTGAGTTCAGAGAGAGGGCATGAGGCTCAGTCCCATGGCAGGATCCTGCTCTCCCTCGATGCCCTCAATGCCATGCAACACTAGCTTAGTTTCTTGCACCTAGAGTACAAATAACATTGCCTATTACTTATAACAAACATATGTACTGCAACAAGTGCTGCATTTTTAGCCTATGCTCAGGTGTGGTGGTCTATATTCATGGAGTCATTACTATACATGTTAACCGTAAGCACTAGCATCACAGATGTTACCTGTTAGCTAATAATTGGTTTTTCAGGTTTTATTGGCCAATATACTTTGGTAGGTGTTTTGCTCTCTAGACAAGCTACAATGACATCCACCAGAACACACACGGACACCTGATGGGCATCAACGCAGACAATAGACAATATCCATAGGCAACTAATATACAGTAAGTGTATATTTTCATATTCATTGGACACTTACAGAATACCATATGCTTTATGTACATTATGTGTATTAGAGGTCTTTGATTTGCTGCTGAGGCACTTAGAAAACTTCCTTTGGATCCCAGTGGTGATGTCATGGTACATGAAAGTACATGTAAGTATCTGAATGGCTGTCATGCCATATGGAACAGTGTGTTTGGTTTGCTCACCCTCATCAATGCTTCTAACCACACTGCCCGCTCCATGACAGACAATGCTGTCAGTCGTGGCACAGTCAGTTTGTTTGTATGTGTTTCTCCAGTTATTCATGTGGGTGCAATGTTGCGTTTGCGCTTGCGGTGCTCAAAGTGAATAGTCTTGTTGTAGTCAGTTAACAACTGATCATTACTCACATCTTGTGTAACAGTACAGGCACTGTTTGTGAACATGCTGTTTCTTGCTACATCAAACTTCATTCCAATTTTCAGGAGACCTTACTTGAACATGTCTGGTATTTCAATCTTCGAGCACCAATCAAGCACTGAAGCACAACCAATGAAGTCCAACTTCTCTGCCCATTTCGTGTCAGTGTTGATTACATGTGAATGCTGGCAAACTAGGTCAGTGAGTCCAGAATCATGGACGCAATTCATTCCTCTTTCCAAGGGTAGAAGTTTTTGGCTTTTCCTAGTTTCATTGTGTTCCAAAAACCTTTTTCAGTTAAGGGCCCTTTGGGAAAAGTGAGACGATTTGAACAATGCATAAAATCAGATGGCACTGGGTGGTTAGGGTTGGGTGGGCTTCAAGTCTGGTTAGGCTCACTCAAGTAACATAATCAACTGTACTATATGCTTAGGTCATAAGAACAGGCGTCATGAGAAGAAATCTCATTAGGCACATATTTCAGGATATTTCCTTAGAATAGAGACATTTGGCCATGATTTATGAACTGTCACATAATTAAAGGCTTTTGGGTGACTACATGGGCAAACACATGTTATATATTTCATTTACAGCACTATTTGATGTGCCAAGTGCTGATCTAATCTGTCTGTATTAAACTGTATTGAATGAAACAATTATGAAATCACATCAGTGGTGAGCATCTGGATCAACTTCAGCAAACACCGAAATGCTTAACAATCTGATTAAGATACAGGTGGGATGTCATGATTTTTTTTTGGTGATTAAACATTTCAGGTGTCAAACGGTATACTGTTAATTGCTCTGGGGCTTAAATATAATGCACATGTACAAACAGGCAGTAGACATGCCAGCCGTGCTAGCAAGAAAAAGTGTTTATTTTGTTCATTCTTTAAAGCAATTTCTACCCTCATAAATACATGATTTAACTAAGATATGAAAAAAGAACAAATGGTTCCCTCACAGCAGTGACAAACAAAAAGCTAATTTGTTTTATAAGCTACAGTACGTCCACTTGGAACAACCAGATCGGGACAGTGGCCTTCGTATTCTCCTTCTGAGATCATGTGGCTTTTGCTCTTTTTATGTGTGTGTGTGTGTGTGTGTGTGTGTGTGTGTGTGTGTGTGTGTGTGTGGGAGGGGGGTTGGGGTGTTTCTGGCACAGTGCATGCCCTCACAAGAAACAAAAAGGGGGTAGATCAAGGAGAAACGAGAGAATAAGTAGAAAGCAGAATGAAAAGAAGTAAATCTCAGCGATAGCAATCCCCCCACCTCAGCCCCAAAGTAAATTCAGACTGTACGCCCTCCAGCACAAGTGCCTGACACATCTGTGGTGCAGAGAGTACAAATGTGTGGCATGCAAAGTCAAATAAACACGCGACACACAGGCGGCAGTGATTTAAGGAAGAGGTGGGATTCTGAGCTCATCTGAATGGTCTGTGCTTTGCCTTTGAAAGTCTTGGCTAACTTTCACCTGCCAGGAATGACAAAGTGAACAGCAGAATTAGGGAAAAAATATCCCATTGGGGGGAGGAGACATTGGCAAAAACCACAGATTCCTGCACCCCAGGGCTTAGGGTTGGAATCTGATGTTGTAAATTCTCCAGTGATGAACTGTAAAATTCCCAGACCACCCCAGGAAAAAAAAATCTTGTGTCACATGGTCTCTCCGAGACGGCCATTCTCTTCTCCACCTGTCCCCACCAACTGCTTATCTCTGTAACTGGCTGAAGTTTCAAAATTTTGTCAACCCAAAATCCCGAGACTGCTTGAGAGGCTTAAGGTACTGTGGAATCCCTCGAATGAGGCTGAATTTCAAATGGAAGAAAAATGACACCTCCTTGTATATTCATATTAGGAGAGAATCCAAATACCAAAGTCTCCAATCATCTTGTGGGTCTCATTTTCATCCAAAGATGGAAAAGTATCTTGCTTTGTTAAAGTATGTCCTCATTGAGTGTTTTTTTGTTTTCAGGTTGCATTTTTGAAGTTGCATTTCAGACTGGGTGACCTTTTAATGTTCTCCTGAGAGACACTAACTGACCTGGTCATCTTGACTATTTTCAAATGTTTACAGTCCTGCTATTTACAGTCTGGTATCTTTTGGACTAGAGGTCAAATATTACGCACTATGCACTGATCCCTTCCAAACCACAGAACGCATGACTGATCTTACCACATCACATAAAGTTCTCATAAGACCTGCACTGAATTGTTGAATCTATCACAAAAGATGATTAATGAGACATCTTCCAGCTCATAACTGGATAAGACAAGTTTTTTGCAAAAAAAAAAAACCCGGCATATTCCCAGCTGGAGAAGACGAAACTCTATCCTACTAGTCCAGATTGCCTTTGCCAAAGGGTCTTATGTTACAACACTGCATTCAATTGAAGGCCATGAAAAATCCAACTCATATTTTCCTTCTCAGATGAAACTGCTCACAACAATTCAATGTTACCAGCTCCTAAAATGCACTGCAATAACAAAAACAACATCTGTACCATGCACTTGTGGTGGACCTTTTGTACACAAAAAAGCCATAAATAGTAGATCTCACTGGAAGGCCTACATAACAGTTATTTAATTTAGTGAACAAAGCTCAGACAAACAGACCTATTCTACCTGTGGTACCCTAATTAACAACAAGAAAGAAAAGATAGTTACATCTTCATCTTCGTCTTAGACCCATCTTCATCTTCATCTTTTGTTGAGCCCTCTACCTTCAGTAGGATAGTGGACATGAAGAGAGCGATCGTGATGTCAAATAAAATGGAAATGCCATGAGAACATAATCTGGAGAAGTTGCATTTCCCAATGGCACTTTATGATTACCATAAAACAAACACCGACCAGCGCCTCCAAATGCCTCACAGATGTAACATTTTGTAGGAGGGTAGATTTATTGGACTCAGTCCATGGTCCAGACTGCAGACTGAGGTTCATTGTAGATTTGGGAGATGAGACAGTATAGTGGTTATGCGAAGTGGGGAGGGGGAAAAAAACACCCTTCAGTGACCAATCTCTGTGAATTGTCCTGTGGCCATGTAATTTCACAAGGTCTACCCGGGGGAATTCACGGCATTGCTGAGACAAGTTGTAACAAATTATCTGGTTTAAGTGTACCTTGTTGTCAAACCCTTGGCAGAAAGCTCCTGATTTGAAATGGCTTCTCCATCTGTGATGTTGGGTCACGGATATAAAACAAACAGCAAAATCACACTTTATATTTCATTTTAGTCAGAGTCCAGTTTGTTTGCAGGGCAAAGAATACAAATGTTCCACATCTATAAGAGCCTTGTTTGATGTATGGAAATTCCGTCTTCATATTCAGAGCCATAATCTCATAATAATTCCAAAATTCTTAAACACGTGCATACTCACGTTCAAAAACAAGTGAATTGAACCCAACCGGTCGTTATTCCAGAATCTGCTGTTGGTGCTTGCAACGCTCAGGCTCCTTGATTAGGCCAGCTGATAGTAAAAAAGCTTTCCAGTCAGTGCTTACATGAGTCATGATGGAGCTCTTTCTATATACCCATTGCAACGCTCCTTATGTTTAGCTCGAGTGATTTCCCTGAGGTCTCATTGCGTTCTGTCATGACTTCAGGGTTGTGTGCGGTGAAAGAGAGCATGTTTCAGTGCAGGACGAAGATATAGCTGCTTGGATGACAGGCCTGTTAACATAGACCTCACAGTGATTACGACAAGTAATAAATTAATACTGCAAAAACGAAACTGCTTATCGACAATAGTACTCCAATGCTGTTCCTTTGCCAACAAGCCAGGAGCCTTCAGCAAAGTGGTGTTGAGAGCTGAGGTCACCACATAACGGTTTATGCTGGCCTAGTTTTTCAAGAGCTCTCAAGGCAAGCAGTTTGTCTATACTATGTGTGAACCTAGTCTCGGGGCACTTGTGCACACTCACAGTCCCAGTTTGTTTTTAAAAGGGCTTTTCAAAAACAAGGCTATTAGGACAAGTCATGTGCATTTCAACTGGAATTATCCCGTAGCCGTGACTTTGTAAATATAATATGCGCGTGCACATTCAGGGTTAATCTGTGGTATCTGTAGTAACGCTGTGGCCCGCCTGCTGCTTTTGAAGCCTCCTTTGCCAGAAAACCACGAGACAAAGCTGCGTGTCCCATTAATTTTCTTATGGCTCTGCCTGCATTGGCACACAGAATTGGACAAATACTTCAGGCCCTTAAATGTCCTTGCACCAAAACAGTACCATAGTAATGACTTCTGCGTAAAGGGAGTGGGCCAGAGCAATTCATCACCACCTCTTTTGACATCAGAGGTGCGCCATCTCATCTCATCCACCTTCAAGTTTAGCCAGAGGCGTGTGATTTTTCATGGATTAAAAACTCCTCTGAAGTTCTGAACAGAATATTGTCTCCAAGTTCAGCTTTACAGTCGGTGCCGCACAAACATTCACCTCTCAGTTTTTGTGAGACATATATGTGAGCCAGCTCAAGGCGTTTTTCTTTTCAACGACTCTTTCTTGTCAGTCTTCCACTTTTGGTCGTTTATGTCCACTATCAACAAAGCAATCACCCTCTCTCCATTACAGTTGTGCTAAGTCCTTGAAGCTGTGAGCTATGACTAATATGCAATGCACTCAAATGGAAAAAAAGAGTTCTGTAAGTAGATCAAATGTTATGCTATGTATTCAGAAAAGATTGATTGCTTTGAAATTACCCATGTGACACAGTTTTGAGTGATAAATTGCAGAATGTAGGTATAAGACTACTAACACAACACACCATAATTAGAATAATCCCCTGGGGCTGTTCTGACTGTGCACAATAGGAAGTGTCAGATTATGACATTCCCAAAGTCAGTTTAGACACTAAGGACTGGGTCTGAAGAGGTATGCATTTTTTTGTGTGTGTTGTATCTGTTGGCTTCATGTTACCCCCACACACAGTTGCGACATAAATAATGCGCTAGCTCCAAGGAGCCATGTCTTTCGAGATTTACTGCAACTCGATCACAGCAAGCTTCCTTTCCATTTTGTCTAAAGGAGTACAATGGGTTATAATCACCCTCTTAGCAGACAACAGAAAAGAATGATGACATCCCAAAGGGAAAAAAAAACTACGTATTCCTGTCCAACAATGACTGCATACACTGAAAAACAAGCTGACGCTCCACAGAGCCCTGGACCCTGTTCCCCTGGACACCACCAGCAATCTTTTTTTATAGTTGTAACTTAATGGGAATGGTTGATGATATTGGCATGAAAAGGTGATTCGTCCAAATTCCCAGTGGCAATAAAACCGGTCCTCTTGCCACATGAAACCAAATTTAACACAACTGGAAAAATGTCTGAGGGATCAAAGAGGGTTTAAGCTGATGTTGATGCTCAAAAAAGTAAGAGGATGTTGTTAAGTCAATCTAGAAAAGCTCAAGGAGTTACTCCACTGTGGAACAACTGCAGCTGTACCACCCTAGCATGTACGGACAAAAACACCAAAAGGTGAAAGGATTGTTGGAGCCGTTTGTAGACAAGAAAACTCTTTGAAATCCTCTTTAATGGATGTCTACCTAAAGCAGGTTCCTTACAGATGAGGATAGTTTATACAGAGCTTTGATGAAAGCACAACAGCATCTGGTGTTGAGAAGAGAGGATGTCAAAACTACAGTACAATGCATCTGTTGTTGCAAAACCTCTCAGGCCTGAGAGAAATGAAAGCTCTAAGCGTAAGTTCTACCAGGAAGACTTGAGAGCTTCGTCACCAACTGCTCGTCCAATCAAATCGTGCCATCTGCTTTATAGTTCCGCCTAACATGTTTGCTCTTGCTGTTCCAGGCTCCGCGCCACGAAAGCAGGATCTGCCGGGCCAAGATTTACGATGTCCTGGACCATGGATGGGGCCTACGCCAATTACTCTGTTATTAAATATATTTGTAACCATATCTGTTCAAATTAAATACTTGTCCTTCATTTCCTTCTCTGAGTCTTAATGGGAGAACTCATCTTATTACGAACTAAATTGCAACACTTTTTATGATGTTTTTAAGATGTTTTAATGCATCTGTGAAACCTTATAACTAATGACATTAGTATTAATTACTGTTCATACGCTCTCTCGACTGTACTCACAAAGCATTATAAGCAGCTTTGGCCTTTTGATATTAGGGAAAAATGTACTGCCTTATTCGTTTCCATGATGTGTAAAGTATAAACTGAGCACTTCTTCATTATCTAAAATGAGCATTTAAAAAAGACTATTAACAAATTGAATCTGTAATATACTTTGTGACATCACAAGTTGGAAAGACTGATAAGGTAGGACAGGGGAATGCATTTGAAGCACATGCATTAGAACGTATACACAATTATAAATACTAATAAAATTATTTAGATAGATTCATAGATTATAACCCTTTATAACCCTTTATGGATGTGTGTAGGCCTATAATGCTTCATGAATTCATAGAAAGTGTTTCCAACAAAATAGTACTGTAGCTACTACTACTACTACAACTAGCAGCCACAAAATTCATTCTGTTACAAATACAACACATGCGTGCACGAGAGGGCATTGAAATATACAGTATATGTGAGACAGTCTTGGAGACACAAACAGCTTGAAAAGAGATACGCTAATAATGAGCACTGCAGAAATTATTCAGAGCAAATAAATAAATAAATCACTGGGAGGCTGGCTTTGTTTTTAAGCCAGCAGCAGACCTTTGCATGCTTTCCAGTCAAAGCTAAACAACCCTGCAACTGCGTTCCAAGAAACAGCACTGGAAGACTGGAGACTCGTTGCCTCAGAGAGGATAATGCTGCTCTCTCTCTCTCTCTCTCTCTCTCTAACTCTCTTCAGGTCTGCTCTCATTCAGGGCTTCTGCTTCAGTTCCAAAACACAAAACAAAACCCAAAAAACAACATAAAACTAATAAAAAAAATACGGCCAGGGAACCAGGCATCCGCAACAACTCAAACACACACAAAAGGAGGCTGCCAAAGTTGTCAAGTCAACAGCCGTCTGTACGCTCAAAGCTGCAGCGTTGTCCACTAGGGAGTTTATTATGGGTTATTCTGTGTGATGAAACGGACAGGGAAAAGGGGCCAGCTGTAGACTCATTGATGCAATGTGTGTGAGCGTTGTGGTTCTCTCAAGATGTTTTGAGAACAGTTTACTGTGTTAGGGCAACTGACAACACGGCAAATATGTCATATAACGGCAGTTCACTTTTTATATTATATGCCGCATATAATTACCAGATACCAATTGTAAAACTAGAAGTTAGAAATATGCTAAAAAGGTTACATTTAATCATACTATATATTACAAATATATTCTCTTTTTTTTCAAGATAGATCTTCCATGTCTGCAGTATCATTATCTGGAGACAAGCTGTAATGTATGTTTGTGGCTTCCAGATGACTGATATTGATACTGATATTAAACTTTCAATGTCAGGACTAATAATATTTGTGATAAATACTACGTCTCACAATTTCACAATTTTATTGCACCTGGTTAATTCACAAGTATAAATTATGTTATTGTTTTCTTGATAATGAAATAATAAAAGAGATGCAATATAAAGAACAGTCTAATAAACTAAATAAAAAAGATGCACAGTTTCAACCCTTAATGTAAACCTAACCTATTCTGGCATCCCATTCAACTCACCCCTGTGTTTATTTAACTTTTGTCCCGCACAGCCTTGACTGTACGCACTGAATGCATTTCATTACGGATAAACAGTTCAATAGTAACGTGTATGGACTGCTTTAAATCTAAGGAAGCCACTAAAGGAAAGGCATTGAAAGCTTGTAGAAATGCTGAAGGGAAAAGTCTGGAGAAAGCTGCACCTGTTGCCAGAGTATGTGCTGCGGTTGTATGCAGAGACATAAGACTAAAGTCGTACACCTACCTCCTTGAAGTGAAGGTTGAAACAGAGCTAGGAGGAGGAATCCAAGGAGTGCTACAACCTTGCTGTTAGCCATCTCACTCCAAAATGCCCCAGCCTTGTCCAAATCAGCTGGTTTTATTCGCAACAAGCTAATTACCACTTCATAAAGCACTCAGAACTGAAAAAAAGCAAAAGATACTGGACACAACGTAATTAAGAAAGGGCAAAGACTTTTAGTTCAATGGATCATTTCACTTTTTTCTCTCGTATGTCTGGTGTTGCTGTTTTTATTCTGGACACTCCTGCCAACAATGCAAGCTGCTGCCAGACAGAGAGAGAGAGAGACAGAGAGAGAGACAGAGAGAGAGAGAGAGAGAGAGAGGGAGAAGGAGAGTGAGGGAAATAGTGTAAGAGACAGAAAGAAAGAGAGAGAAGGAGAGGGAGAGACGTCTCTTTTTCCCACCCACTTCTCTGAAATGAATTTTGCTGTCTGCCAAACATTTGCATGGATTTTAAGAGGACTTATCTTTCAAGTGAAAAGAGGGGAGCAGAAACTAAAGGGAATCTTGTTTTAATTATTTGCTTCATCCATAGAGGACAGCTTTTTGCTTGGGATGCAAAGCCTCTCTCTGAGAATAAGGTACAGCATACGGGCAAAAGTCACCCACAAGAAGCAGAGTATTTTTGCTGACAAACACACGGGTGAGTAGCATCCGTATAAAAGACTAACAGACCTGTGGTGGAGAGGCTCAAAATAGTGCAGCCCACTTTGGCAGGGAGAGAGATACATACAGTACATACATAGACAGAATGGAGGGGGGCTTGACAAGGCAATGGAGGCAGATAGAGGAGAGTCAGAAAGATAGACAGAAAGAGAGAGACAGTAAGAGGAAGGGAAACAGAGAGAGAGGAGAGCGGCGGAGTGAGGAGTGTGTGGAATGGGGGGGGGGGGGGGGGGTAGCGTCCTCTGGCAGGACAGTGAGAAAGCCTCTCAGTGAAGAAAGCTCTGTGACAGAGGTCTGTCTGTTGATGCGTCTCTCTCTCTCTCTCTCTCTCTCTCTCTCTCTCTCTCTCTCAGGGCTCCTGTCCAAGTGCTGGCAGCCAGCAGAAGCAGAGTATAGGGAGGCACACTCCAGGAAGCCCCTCCACTAATACGAGGTACAAGCCGCCAGTCAAACTGCATTGCGAGTCCGTTTCCTGTGCTTTATGGTCATAACATGAATTCATGCAGGGATGTCCACACCTGCCTGACTATCTTCAGGCATTTCACTGGCGTTTCATCAGACTTGAACTCTGAGGCTACATCTGCAGTTGCCCAGGAACTTCATAGAGGTGGGCCACTGGTAAATTCCAATGGGAAGGTCCCCCACACATCCCCAACATGACAACTATTCCACCCCAATACCCCAACTAAAAGGAAAAAAGAGCTACAGAAATCCAGCCTGGGTCTCTTCTGCTCCTTTCGGTTAAACCTGCCAGAATCGGCAAGGATGTCGCACACAAGAGAGGGTCATAGATCCCATCATGTCTATGAGACTGCCAGAAGAGGCTGCTTTTGGGCCAGCAGATTCTTTTTATGTGACTTTCCAGATTCAGCATCAGCATATTGTTAAGGCATTAGCAGACACTAGCTCTCATAGCCTCGCGTTATATTTCGCCACCTTATCAGCGCACATCCTATGAAACATACAGTATTTTATTGGTATCTGGTGAACTGATGTTCTAGAGTTTCAGCAGTCTCGGTGGTACTGTATACTCTTGTGTCTTTGCGATAGTGATATATTGGGATCTGCTATCCAGTTGAGTATAGTGTAACCCAAAAAATTGTGAAATATTATTATTCGTTCAGTAATAATAATATACTTAAGTGCTACACCCTTGACATGATCATCAGACAATGGCTTTGAGCGTGTGTGAGAGAAGGAAAGAGAGAGAGAGTGGGAGGGAGAGACAGAGAGAGAGAGAGAGAGAGAGGGAGAGAGAGAGATAGAGATAGAATGTGAGTGGGTGTATGTCAAGAGGGTGCTTGCCTTGGCCTTTGCGTCCCACCATGACCGAGATAATTATTCTTCTGGACAGTGACACTAACGGATGAGCTGTTGGGTCACACGTAAATAGGCAAGATGTCCAAGAAACACAGTTGGGTTTACAGTGGTGACATCCCTCATTAACATTAGTATTTCCTCATGCTGAATGCATTCCAGTTTGTCCTGGTCTGGGCTGAACTCTGGCATGGCAGGAGGCTTTTGGGCCTTTTCTGAGGATTTTAGCCTGTCAACCTTATATGATATTTACATGATTCATTTGATGCTGATGCAACATCAACTGCAGGTGGACAAAAAGTAAGGATGGGCAACTATACATTTCCCTGATAATAAGGAAAATCTTAAAAACTACTGGACATTGTCTGAATATCCAAGTACAACTCCAACAATTGAAGTAAATACTATTCCAGTAAAGAATTATCATTAATGAGCTAAATCTGTGCTCACTAATCTCAAGATCTGAGACAGGCTGACTCCTGAACTCCCATAGTACTGATGGGAAAATTATGTTAAAGACAATTCTGTTTGATCAATTCCTGCTTCTCAGCTACTTTTCAAGTTATTAGAATGTATTGCCAAGCATTGATCAAATCAGTGCAGGTTCATTGTGAAACTCACAATGCAGCCTTTGCTAGCATCAGGCTTCCTACAACTGGAAAGAATACACTGTTTTACAATGTTTGAATCTCATCCGTAACTCAGCTTTGTTTCCCTCCAGTGGGTTCACATTTCCACACCTGATATCTTTCCAATGTTTCTTTGCTCTGCTGCGGAGGACTCTCTCGACTACATCAGGCAACATCCCATGAGGGAATTATCACATTTAATATTCATATTCATCATATTTAAACTAGGTTCTACTGTACGCTGGTCTGTGCTACTAAAAAAAGGTTCTAGCATAGGTTATTGTGGCAGTTACTCTTTTTCCAGAACAACAGTATACTGTCAGAATGAAGGCAGTTCTTGTGATAAATGGATGTATTTGTTTGTGGTAGGACCAGAGGAAGGAGGAGAGGTGCAGGTCAGGAATTGAGGCCTGGCTACCACCATGAGTGGAAAATTGTACCTTTGAAGTTCCTTTCCTTGAGTCTTGAGAAGATGCTTCAGAAAAATGATTTTCTACAACTGAGAGGCCCTGCATCCAGAAAGAAAATAAATTAATTTTTTTCCCCACTGATCACAAATATTAGCTGTAAACAGAAAATTAAGTCTTTTTCTTTCAGCTCTAAGCAGCTCTAAATATTTCATTTCAAGAGCACAATTGGTACAGTGTATAATTAACTTTTTGAGATATCAAATACCCTAAATTGCAATGATGTCATGCAGTCAACATCCATTTGCAGTGTTTTTTTCCACTGCTGTGTAAACTTTATATTTACACCAATTTAGCATTAAACCAACATGCTAATGCTCTCTCAGAGCCATTCGTTGTATCACACACCCCAATAAATCACTAATTTCTGACCTCATTGCATATCCTGTTAGACTGTATTCTCTCAATGCTGAATTTAACGTCGGCAGTTAAGTCAGTGTAATAGGCCGCATTTGGAAGGAGGCAGTATTTTCAGTAAATCAAGTGTGTTTTTCTGTGTTCTCCCGGGTTCGAGACTCTCATTTAGCTCATGTCTGGGACCTGCTGGCCCTCTGGGCTCTTTGTTTTTGCCAGAGGACTGAGGTTGCAGCAGATGGGGGAGTGGGAGTGGAGAATCAACTAAAGCTACAGGGAAAATTGTGTGTCAAATAAATTGTTTGTATTCATCTTGAGAGATGACTGGATGCAAACGCAGACCATCCATATGTCTATTGAGGATAATTTTATAATAAATATTTTGATGGATAATCTTAATTACTGCCATGCTTATCAAAATAGAAAATAGGACAACTTCAAGATCTGTCTAATTAGTGTGCAGCTAATAAGAAATGCTGTTTGCCAACAGTGTTCAATCGTAAAATATTGGCTAATAACCTTTAACAATCAAGATTCAGTAGATTCACTTGCCCTCTAAAAATAATTCAGTTAGTCTTCAATGTTTTCTTGGTCTTCCCCTGGTGTAACATCTCAATGAATAACTGTGTTATTCTATTTCATAAACATGATAGCTTTGATCTTTGATGTCTCCGCTCACTTTCAACAAATGCAGCGGAACATGGCACAGAGTGTGAGGAGAGGATGATAGATTAACCAGACGGTCTCCTGCTGTAACATTTTTGGCACACTGAGACAATTTGGTTTAACAGATAAAAAGAAAGGAATGGTCTTTGGTATGATAAGCTTGGCGGCACAGGCCTAGTGGCATAGAGCTACTGGCTGTCGCTTAAATCAGAAGCTACAGGAAAGACCATGGTTCTGTCTTTATTATATTAAAATAGGAAATTTAACAAAAATTATTTAAAGAAGCTCTCAGTAAGTTTATGCAACCATTTTCATGGTCATAAAATCACTCAGAAATCGTTTTTTTCTATTAGACTGGCCTGTCGCGTTGCAAGCAGCGATTGAGTGCACTGCTCCACAGCCCTGTACAGTATAGTGACTACGAAACATGCAACATGTGAGAGAGCGCTCCGCTACTAATACAGATAGCCGTACAATACAGCAATACAGCTAGCTGTACAGAGCTACACAGAAAAACACTTTAAATGGATAAAGCCACTAACATAGCCATTGGAACTAAGTGTTATCATATACAGTAGGCTGTTACCATTGACAGTCATCAGTTCATTGTTTTTTTGGCAATTTTACAACCATCCGATGCCGCCCAGAAAGTCATGGGCATTTATCACTCAAATAAACTAAATCAAATGGAGAGTATTAAAAACAAATGGCATAAATCAATCATCATAAAAAATGGCATGGGAAAAATCAAATTATGTTGATATTAATATTGCTATTTGCACAGAAATGTTGTACCGTTGTCAAGAGATACAGACATTTTGTTATTCTATTTGTGACAGGGCATAGCTGTGTATGTTTTTTATTCTGTTTTTATCAGACAGATTGTACAACTTTGTTATGCGGCTCAAATACAGTCATCTGTCTTCTTACCATGCAACTCAGTTATGTCTTTTTATAGACATAAACAGAGAACAAACAGCATAGTTTCATCGATCTAGAGTGCTCAAAGACATTTTTAGCAGACATTTTAGCGAAGTTCACAGCAATAGAAAAATGCTGTGTGGGTTTGTGACTCCACAAACATACAGATCCTTTCCAGTTTCTGGATCACTTTTTGTTCTCACTAAACCTCACAATTAATGAGAATACAAAAATGTTTTGATCAGGCAAGGAATTCACAAATATTCAGGTCAGTTGCCTCATAAGATGACCGGAGAGAGAGGAAAAAAGAACAGATGTTGTCATTTCCTAAGTCCTTGCTTGCATTTCAAGAACTCAAGGAAATTACCCTTGAATACTTTGGCTGCTCTACAATTTTCTGACCCTTTGTTCATCTACTGTTAAAATCTTTGTTGTGAGGTCGCTGCACAGCTCTGATCAGATAGTTATCTAATCAGGCCGGAGTTGGAAAAGCCTTTTGTTTGATTCGTACTTCCAATTGTTTTACATTTCCCTGCCGCCTCCTGTGTAGAAGGTCTTACACCTATCTGATAAACAAATTATACTGAGCCCAAGCAACGAATGCATGATACAGACACATTTTTGGAGCTGGTTTGATCTCCTCTGACAGTTGAATACATTTCACTAATTTCTCATATCATTGGTCAATCAAATCAAAGTAGAGAAACTAAAATATAACTTTGACCCGGCATTTTTGCCAAGAAGCCGGACTGTTTGAGTCACAGAACTGCTATAACAAATCGATCAATCTGGATTCATGAAAACACACATGGCAAAATATTCTATGCAAACGAGACCCAAAAATGACATGCCCTAAGGGGAAGAACTTGGAGAGCACACTGCCATGTTCTCAGAGATGAAACCCCTCCACTGAGTAGATCATCTTTACTGGTCAGCATCCAATTTTTTTTCCCCCCACAATCCTTTTGAAAATTTGACTCCCATTCGTTGCTGCTATAGTCGGAAGACAGCCTCGGCAAGGGCTTCATCACGTCAGTCATAGAGATGATGTTCCCTCAGGCAAGAATGTCAACAGAGTCCCGCTGTCACTTCGGGACAGAACTGCTGGCCAGCCTCCAGGGTGCACCACAGACAGCGAGAAAGCCTACCAGATGTGGATACTCACACTGTGACATTACTCTGGGTGACTCGTTGGATTCCAGGGAAGCGTCAAAGTCAAAGTCCGCGCTGTGAACTGTGGTGGAAGGTGTTAGGCCAGGCTTTTGTGGAACGCTCTAGAGTGCAGACAATGGTGTTCGACTGGCTTCATTCTGGCACTGTGCATGGGAGCTGTAATGATAAACACATGCAAAAATCACCCAAACAGGTCCCAGCACTAGTGTTTTCCCCTGCTCTCCCTTTTCTTGTAAGGACCTGGCAGAAATTATACTCATTGTGCAATTGGCTCAACAACGCAAAGATTCATCAGTGCTGCAGTGTTTAAATATTGTATGATATTGGCAGGGACTTTATATAATTGCATGAGCATGTGAATTTTAAGGTGTCATGAGATTATTTTGTTCTTCATGTGCATGATAGAAAGTGAGGTTAGTAGCCTAGTACATACTGTACACTGACTTTTTGACAACACCAAGTTTGATCAACTGGTTTGAAAAACAGTATTTACTCCTTCAGTTGATGTTTTCTAAGAAATAAAAATATTCTCTTCAATAAAACCACTAGCTTGTATTATGCTAGAAGACAGTGAAAACAAAACCCTTTACAGGGTAAATGATCACCATATAAACTTTTATTCATTCTTTCTGCTGTTGCCATTTTAGCTCCGTGCCCACATGGAGATGTGTTGACAAACTTGAGAAGGCAATTGCTATATAAATAACTTTGGTGGCAACAGGAATCTTCACATCAAAGGCTGCAATTGACATTGCTTTGCAGTTCAAGATGTTGGGTAGTGTATTCCCCTGTTGTTTTTATTAAAACAAGATTGATGCCATAAATCTGAGGAATTTTATGACCACAGAGAATCATTTTCAGTTCAATTCAAATATATTTAGAAAGCAACTTTACAATAGCATTGTATCATTTCACAGCAAACAGCACCCATGAGGAAAAGGGAAAAGAGAATAACTCCCTTGTGTTTTGTTTGTGTTAGTCTAGGAAGAAACATTAGGCAGCATTACAATTCGGCACTAGCATAACACTGACATACATGCCTGTGTAATGCCAAAAAATAAATAAAACACAATTAACAATCACAATGATGGGCCGTAATTGGTCCATGGTTTTAGCTGAGCATCATAAATATTACAATTATTCCAAAATACAATACCTCATCATTATATGGCAGTCAATCCATATAACAATGACTCTGGCTGAACGGTGTAGTAGCATGATGATGAAGTCAAGGAATTAGGTCAATAATGGAGGTAACATGTGGAGGTCCAAGACAGACAGAGCCATCTTGAGGAGTAAGCTGCAGGGCCTCTAAAAAGCAGGGTTGACACTAACAAGAATCTATGTTGAAGTTGTTCACAAAAGTTAGCGACAGGACGGTGGGAGGCTGTTACTCAACAAGTGGCATTGGTGAACATTGGTTGTGGCATTGGTGAACAGAAGAAGCAATTGAGGTAGGCTGTGATTCACCTTTTAGTGATCATTTATGCCATATGTGCACAGGTGATATAGCAGGCTATAGAAGCATATCTAAGATACTGTATACAGTATGGCAATCCAACACTATAGCAGGGATGTTTGGGGGCCACCACGTTCCAGACAGCATCAGCTATGAAGAGGAGTAAATAAGAAGGTTTTAAATGGAGATATAAAATTTGATTAAAATTTGTAGTGTCTACTTGCCAAAAATGAGGGGGTAGGGAAGGTTGGTACACACAAGAGGCACATAGTAGCAAAAAACACTTCCTCCTATTGTACAGTAGATTTTGGTGTGCTTGGGATTACAAGGAGACCATTCTGGGATTCTAGGGGTCTGGCAGGGTAGTAAGGAACAAGTAAGTCTTTAATATATTTTGAAGCAAGGTCATTAAGGGCCTTGTATGTCAGAAGGGCTTTTAATAGAGAGATAGTGTAGGGAAGTAAGGATAAGAGTTCATACAGTACATGTATTTTTTAGTCTTCAACTATTTTATCCTCACAAATAACACAAACCACTGGTTAGGCTATCTTTGTGTTGTTCTGCTTGATTAGTGTTGATTACATATCATGATATCTTGGCAAAACAGTTCTGTGCCTAAACTCAAATTGGCATTATAACGTTCTACGTTTCCTTTTGAGGGGCATGTGCTGAAATAAAAAAAAAATCAAATTATATCTAAATTATATTTTATGATAGCTTGGCATTATACAGTGCCAATTCATCTCGTAGCCTACATCTATATTTTACCTAGCTGACAAGCAGTGTTGGGCAAGCTACTCAGAAAATGTAGTTACCTAAGCTACCAGTTACTCCACATCTGAGACCAAAGCTACCTGAAGACCAAATGTAGCAAGCTAAGTTACAAAAAAGTAGATTAACTACACATGAGCTATTTTGTACAAAAGGCCTATAATAATAAATGATCCAACCTTCTAAGATTATATTACTGATTAAACTAAAATGGATGTTCCATGTAGGCTACAGCCTAGATAGAAGATTTGCTGCTGTGAGCTAATGCTCTTATGTAGTTAAGGAAAGCTACCAAACTACATGGCCGAAAAAATAGCTAAACTACTGTATGAAAAGCATCAGATCCAGAATATAGCTTTACTACAGTCATGATGTTACTCCAAAATGTAGTTTAACTAGTAGCCTCGCTACTTCGCTGCCCAACACTGCTGGATCACTCGAATACTGAGTCAAACTCAAATGCAGTTAGCCTACATCTCGGGTTTTTGAACAGCAAATGTGAACAATTTGCCCAAACGACGATCACATTATGTCAACATCACACCGGTGTGGTGATGCATTATATGAATACTAGTGTTTATTTCATAAAGACAACTTGGCACTTATTCAAACATGATATTTTACCGTTACAAAACGAAGACGTTCATCTGCCTCTGCTCTTTCACTAACTGATGTGCTGAAGCTCGCGGCGCTCAGGGGGGCGCAGTTGTGAAGTTTGACTGACAGTTTGAACGGTTCTAAGGGATACGCTTTTTAATTCCTGTTATTGGTTAAATTTTTGTTAAAATACAAACAGACGAAAAAGGTTACCAATAGCAATAATTTATATATATGAAAAAAAAAAAAACTCCCTAAAAAAGGACACATCCGAGTGCAATTCCAAAAAGGGCATGTGCTCTGCACAGGATGATTTCAATTCTTGTCAAGAAAATCGCAATTCACATCTTTTCCAAAAAAGGTACAGCCCTAAAAGTTTACCAATTCCCATATCCGATACTTTTATTGTATGGAACAATAAAACAAAAATACTTGGCAAATAAAAGCTCTGAGATCAGAACCATAATATCAATATTAAAATGTTAAAGGAATCCATCTGAGAACATATAAGGGTTTCTAAGGGCTACCCTTACAGTCCATCTGAGGACATATAAGGGTTTCTAAGGGCTCTTCAAATGCATAATGCATGTCAGACCAATAAAAAGAAAAGGCAGGTTCTTTGGCAACAGTCATATTTAATTAAATATTTACTTCCAGTCAGTGTAACCAGAACATTAAATGTGTATACAGCATCTATAAAATGTATCTGTAAAACTCTATAGGGAAAAAAAACTCAGCTTTCACTCCCTTCGAAAAAAGGCATCCTCTTCAAGTATATTTGTAAACAAACATTAAATGATAAAAGCAAAAAATATATTAATTTAATCCACCAGTAGGTACTGTATTGGTGGATCGACATGAGGCAAATAAGGTCACTTTTGGTCTACAGCTCGCACTTGACTCCATGAGCATCAAGCTGTTTTCATAAACTGTAGAGGGGAAGTATAAAGACAAACTGATAGCTCACAGAAAGATAAGCTCTCGCGTTCTCACACTCTGCCATACTCAGCCAGGGTTGGGCCCTGCATACAGGAGACACCTGCCAACAATATGTCTCCCTAAACAATTGAGAACAGCCATTTCCACCTTGGGAACTAATTAAGCACTTTATCAATCACCACAAAAAGGACCTCTTAGATATGACCTGCATCTGATTTCTGGGGTTCAAGTTTTTTCCTGACCTAGAAAATAAGGCACGTTAAAGTACACGTGAAGGAAGTTTACAGTCCAATGCTTTGTCAAAGTTAATTGAAACATAGCATTTACTGTATTTTAACGGATTGTTGTTTCCTTTGATTAAACATATCACCAGCACATAAACATTTTAGAGACAGAGAGATTGAGGTGGGAAAAAAAAAAATTGAAAATATTTTCTTTTTTTAATGTATTGATCCTCTGTGTGCATTTTTGACGTAAAGTATGTTTGCTGCTACAACCCAATGCTATAAAAGGGAACATTAATCTTTGTGATGTCAGTTGGTGGATTGAAAGTTTTTTGGGCCATTAAGACATCAATTTACTGAATCCCTGGGCACCATTCGGTAATGGTACAATTTTGAATGCTTTTGGTGGCGTCATGAGAAAATAGTCAGACGGTGGGGTATATTTTGGATTGATTAAAAGTATTCTTTGAAAATGAAAACAGATATTCTCATTTTTGGTGGAACACGCTCATTTTCTTCTGACTATAACTGACTGTACATTCTCTAAAAAGATCAACGTCAAAGGAGGGTCAGCAGGTTCACAAGGCTTTCAGAGCTTGTGCCAGTCAACGGTCAGTTTAACTGTACATGCTAATGCCAGTATTGTACTTCATGTCAGTTTGGCAATGTGATATTTTGTACCAAGACTGGCATGACAATGATATGAAAACACAGAGAATTAATCAAGGCTGTGTTATATTTGGCAGGCCAACAGAAGTACAGGATTTAATAGCTAAACTATGATTTACTACATGGTTTGGTGTACTAAAAAATGATGGCAGACTTCTAGTCTTGACATTAATCCTTGAGGGAAAGAGCTGTTAAAAACAAGCTAAATGACCTATTTTAAACACTGTAAAATCATCTAAAATAATCACACCCTTTGCAGCATTACAGCTGATGACAAAACATGCTGCTTCAAAAACACCTCTTTGACTTATACTACAGTAAGAGTCTTGTTCAAGGATACATTATAGCCAAGTCTAAAACTGTGTTGATATAACATGCTGCTATGATAGTATATTTCAGAGTTCATAAGTCAAGGAAGGAAACCATGGGGCCATTTCACGATAAGAATCTTGTCAAACAAAACAGGGCGTGAGCATGGCTTTGTTTTACTAGGTCAGCCCACCTCTCCAAAGAAATAGAAATGCTTTTCCACTCCATTCAAAACAGAAACGTTTATAGAACCACGATGCCAACTCTGCACATGGTTGTCCTTTATAGATTGTGTGTTTGATGAATAACTTATGTGTACTGACCATAGTGAACCGTTGTCATGTGCCATTGCTCTAAGAAATACACGTTACAGAGACAATATCATTCAGACGGTCTGGAAATCCACTTCTTTGGTTGATTTTTCACGTTCCTTTAGTGAGACTAAAAACTCAGGTCATAAAACCTTCACACGTTGTGTCTGACCGCCAATGGGGCCCTCATACTAATACTCCAACTGGGTTAGAGTAGGTGACAGCTCTGGAAGTGTTTGTGATGAAAGACATACAGAACAGTCACACCGTGACTTTCCTATTTCACAATTTAACAAGGGAAGGGGAGATCTCCCCTGGTTGTAACTTGTAACTTGCTCATGTCAACAACATGGTGCTCTAGTGGATGTAAACCATGTCGAGTGCTGGGCAGTGGGCATGCCATTCTCTGACCTACCATAACAAATAATTATCCGTAAAATTCATAGTCCACTGATTCACCAAAATGTGCAGGTCTGTCCTTAAAAGCATTCTAAAATTTAGCCCTACAATAATAGTCTATTGACAAAGTTATACACGCATTGTGCAAAATCACTTTAATAAGTGGAAGTGGGCTACACATTGTAATGCATGTTTTTGTTCGAGTACTGAATTAACTCTGGTTAACACCTGGGTGCAGTCATATGTTCTAGGGGAGGTCAACTTGCCATATATATTTGGACATAAAAGATAATGATATTTGAAACTTTTAAATTCTATTTGTGTGACATACTGTTTCTCAGTAAAAGTCAAACAATGATAACAAAGGTGCGTACTGTATAATATGGTTCTTTTCCCAAGTTGGAGTATAATATAATAAGCTGAGTGGTGTGGTGTCTTTGTTTCATGTCAGGGTACTGTTTGTTGGAACATTTTGCAATCATGACGGGTGTATACATTATTCCTCCAGCAAGAGACCGCAGCTGTTTTTCCTAAATAACACATCTGATTGTTTCCTGTTCTGCTAAACCAGAGGAACTGTATATGGTGATGTATAGTCAACCAATAGCACATCCATTAAGAAACAAATGACGGATGCGTGCTGTTTTTTTTCCCTTCTAGCCAGCTTTATACTGTTGGTAAGCAATGTTAAAATGTTGAACAACCATTTTCCACAGGCATTTAATATAGTCTTATGGTGTTACTTTTTTAGAAGCAGCAATCTTGGGGTAAAACCTTTGGAAAAGAAAAAGCAAATTCAGAAAAAAGGGACCAACACTACAAACCTTAAGAAGGGTTTAGCCTGTCATCAAACAGGTTGATTTTGCACTGTTGATGATGTGATGTTGAAATGGCAATCCTGTTGAGCACCAGAGGCACTGCATGTGAAAACAAAGTCTGCCCATTCACCAGTGAGAAAAGGGAAGACTCGAGGACAAACTGAGCTAATGTTTTTGATCTAGGATGTATGCTAATCCTTTAAATATTAATAGGGGGGCTGCAGGACAGCTGCTGGGGAGGTGCAGAATTTGACCACACAGAGACACAGCTGTTTGTTATGCTGCTGGCCTCACTAGAATTGTTTTTTGTTTTGTTTTGTTTTTTAACTGAGAGAAATATGACTCAGGAAAAAAATAAAAGTAAATGCATATAATGCATTCTCAGTGGAAATATTATATTTTAATGTATGAGCTTCCATTAACGTTCTTCGAAAATGCTGTGGGTGTATTGCACCAGCTGTTGCTGCACATATCGAAAGGGTTCATTAGCAGTTTGCAAAATGTAGCTAATACTGCTTGTGTAACCTCACAGTGTTTGATTCACAGTTCAAAGAGTTTAAAAGCGATTGGTGACGTGCCTGAAGTAACACAGACCAGAACCAAACGAGAAAAAGAGCAGGCACCTAGTCCAACATATATATTTGTGAAGTGAAAAGGAAGTACATTAATGACAAACTTGTAAAAGCTTTTGTTGACACCCCAAACGCTCTCCCATGTATTCTATAATGTTGCAACTGACAGAATCAGTGCACAGGATTTCCCATAGTGTGGTTTGTCCTTCCAAGAAGCACTGAGTGGAAGACTGAATGTGTGTGTGTGTGTGTGTGTGTGTGTGTTTGTTTGTATGTATGTGTGCCCACCCCGGCTCGTACCCTTCCGCACTGTCTGCACCTCCACTGGGGAGTGAATTCCCTGGGCAGTTGCTAAAAGTCACACACCAGGTCGGATGTTTACTTAGACTGAGATCACATGAGATAAAACGCCTGCCCTGACTGGGCAGCTTTCTTGCATATCCCTCTCAACTCGTCTCTTTGAAATGGAGAGGACTGGCGTAATTCACAATCCCCTGGGTCCTTATCAACATACAGGTTCATTTTCAATACGCAAAAAAACTGCAAAAAAACATTCAGACACAATTGATGACCCCCTGGCTGGTTTTGGCCGGGTCTTCCTTTTTTCTTGGGCAGCGTTCCCACACTCTTCATACACTGTCAGTGAGACGCTGGTTTGCTGTACTTGAATGTATTAGCAAAGAGATGCAAAATCTTTTGTTTCCGACATGAAAACAATCTTAGTGTTTTCAGTTTATTGATTTTTTTTCAGACATCTGAATGAACTGTTGATTAAATCCCTGTCGCTCAAGGTCACCAAGGGCTTTTGTTAGAAAAAAAAAGACCACATATAAAATGAGCGATGCTAACTGAGTGAATCCATTGACATTGAAACTGAAGTGTGTTTCTGGCTTCAGTCATGCTAGTGCATGTTGAACCGAAGCCTCTTGTTCTTTTACCTACTAGGGGCTGGCATTTCAGTGTACTGTATTTGTTAAATCGACCTAATGTTTGCTACTTTACACTATGAGATATTATACATGCAGGAAAAAACTCAATTCCACTCGCTAGTTTTCATTTTAGTGTTGGGCAATGCTACTAATGAAACAAATGAATTAAACAAATTTAGCCATGGCCAGTGACTTACTGTTGCAAAAGGGGGAGTTTAAAGTATTATGATGTGTTTCATCAGATGATAGTAGTTTAAGTATAATGATTAAGTATGTTAAGTGTCATATATACAATGGTTAAAATGGATACCTCAGACACAATAATAAATAAACAAATTCATTTATATCAACCACTACACAATACTGTTAACAAAATCATGTGTATGATTTCTGTGTATCGTCAAATTTCAAACAAGCTAAATGTTTTTGGGGTGCACTAGCATGCTAAATAAAGCTAGTTAAACATACACTTTGTGAACAGAGCACCTCATACAAATTGTCAGATGAACCTATAAAAAATGACCAGTAATAAGCCATATGAGATGCAGTGTGCAATTTACTTCCACTTTTCCAGGTAAAGTCCAAGCTTAGCTTGCAGCCATTACAGTTAAGCAAAAATATAGGCTGTTATTTCTTCAGTTTTTTCACATGTCTAATAAATGTCTGAAATAGCCGATCCAAAAACTGAAATCAAAGTATTTGTGCATCATATAATCTACCATAACAACCATTTGTCAGCCCTTGTTGTTATATGATGTTTTGATAATAGATTAATTGATTTTTGTATTAATAAAACTTTTAGTTTGTCTATGTAAATGGATAGTTCCTGCCTGTCTAGGCCATGTTATACACATACACAAATATCACTTTCCAAATTCTATATTTTTAACATTTTTACCGGAACAAAAGCATCCAAGCACCCCAGCTAAATTTCAACAGCCTATAGCCCATCTCAGTCCAACATCAGCATCTGTGAAGGGGGTCTTCACAGATGAGCAGAAACTTAGTTGCAGAAAAGCCTTGCAGGAAAAGCACAGCATCAGTGGCCTAGCCTAGCAGTACAGCCCAAGTGTAAGTGTACCAAAATAAAACCATTACATTTAAAGCAAATACTTGAAACAACAGTGACACTATCGTGTACGAAACAGTATGAGTCATTTTTCTTTGTTGCACTGACACAAATTGAGTTTCCCCACCTGCCAAACTTTAACCACTGCATGTATACATAATAACATGAATAACATCTAAAGTAATTTAAACTAAGGAACAGATAAGAACTGTCAAGTTTCACAGACAGAAGAAGGTTTTCATCTGTGCCATCTGTCATCTACTAGCCAAGTCACCTTGTTTTGGTTTGTCAGTTTAATGTGAAAAGAAGGCCGGATGAACTAAAGAAAGGCAAAACTCAATTGTTTAACTCTAAGGAAGGTAAGCTAAAATTTGTGTATTTCACCAAATGGTCCCATTAACATAATTTATTGTCAAAATTTAAAATACAATAGTGCTGCCTAATGCATAAAACAACACACCAGTTTCCCAGAGACGTTTTTAGACTTTTTAAAAAACTTCCCACTGGGCTACACAAAGCCATTTGAGGCATTTAAAAATGATGCATTTCACATCTGCTAAAGCTGTGTTAAGTGTAATGTGCTCTGAAATGGCTCTAATAAAGCTGTAGCTACCAGGTCATCAGCGGCCAATGCACGCTGACAATCCTCTCCCAGGTCGAAAGCCCTCTGCCATCATCCTTTCAGTGAAGCTCAAACTCAAACTGTTTGTGAACGGCTTCATCGGGATTCCACGCTGCCTCAGCTACATCTGTTGCACTTGGCCAGAGCCATTTCAGCACCTGCTGTCTACTCATCCAATCTGAAAGCAGGTTAATTGGCCCCAGACTATAACCTAGTAGTTTATTCAACAGGTAGGCCTTATGTGTAAAAGCCAGGGCAGTAAGTCCCCGGTGAAATGTGCTAGCCAACACCCTAAGGATCTTGAGTTTCCCATGCAAAGAAAGCCACGCATGACAGAGGAGGCTCCTGGCTGACGTTCTGCGCTGACTGAATTTTAATTAATTCAACTGCATTCCACCAAAGTCACAGGAGTTCCTAGTGAACACAGTGGAGTTGTTTCAGTCACACTATACGCACACTGGCTACATAAAACATCAAAGTGAGACACATTCACGAGCAACACAGAACAAGTTAAAGAACCAAGAACAACAACAACTTAAACAGCCATACTTTCATACTGATAGTCTAGTACTGGGTGAATAATGTTCATGTTTTATTTTCTTAGTTCATTCTTCTCAGTTCCACATTAAAGACCTACATTGCAAGCAGATGTCGATAGATAGTTGGAAATGGCATAGAAATGGATGGAAATGGATTTCTCACAGACAATTTATACTCTCTGCAAAATCTTTAAAAAGGCAGTCATTAGAGGAACTAACTGTCATGTTTTACAAGTTAATTTCTCCACACAGTCCTATTCTCTGAAGTTCTTTCAAATCTTCAAGTTTCTGATCATGTAGTCCTTTTTTTAATTCAAACCACATATTGCATATTAGATTCAGATGTGGTCTCGATTCAGGTTGCTTGAGATTCCATCTATCTTAACAGGAGCCTCATGACCTGTGGATGCAAAACAACCCAGCAACACCAAAGACCCAAAGCCATTACTTCACAGCGGGGCTGTTGTTCTTGACAACATGAGCCTGGTCTTTCTCGTGCCAAATAATGCGCTGTTGTGCATGGCCAAAGAGCCTAATCTTTTCCTATCTGAGATGTGAGAAGTTATTGTAATACTAAAACAATATTCTGTTACTTTGGTGTTCTAATATTATCACGGGGCATCTGTTTACCTTACTCACCCACAAAGTCACCGGCCTGCGCCAGTGGTTTCACCAAGTCTGATGGCTAGGCCTTGTTCTGTGGTTTTCAGACAACAATAAGTGGTTACCATTACACTTGTAAATAGACTTGCCTGCCAAATCATGCAGTAATGGAAAGCAGTCATCTCTGATTCAGATGGAACAAGGAGCATCATCACTCGCAGTCATCATCAGCTCTCTACGGGGGTAAGGGTTGGATAGCGGTGGGGTGGGGAGACCAAATCCCCTCCTTCCGGCCTCCCCAAATCAACAGGATGAAATATGCTGCGCCATTACCACAGCACTGTTGTTAATTAAAGGCAGTCCTGTGGGTGAGAATACCGATTTACATTATGTTCAAAATGAAGGGTGCCAACTGCGAATCATTTCCTTTGATCCTCTGAGCGTCTGAGCCTGAGCCTTAAGATCTGACTTTGAAGAATTATTCCCCACCACACGCATGGAATAATACTTTAAATCGAAGATAAATGTCTGCCCAGTTAACTTTTAATTACAGTTCTATCCTTTGTTTTGACCAAAAACATCTCTGGATTCGAGAATTGGTGGAATCCAAATAGAGAGAATATTTAGACTCCTCCGCTCTTACAAAGGAGTGTTTGAGTCATTGCCACACTCATGGTAATACAGAGACAATATTTTCACACCAGTTAAAATCTTGTTAACACTCACGACCCGAGATCCACACACATAATTGGTTACAGAAAAGAGAGAGTGAGAGAAATTTTATGTGTGTGGGTCTGTGTGTGTGTGTGTGACTGTGTGTGTGTGTGAGAGAGAGAGAGAGACAGAGAGAGAGAGAGAGACCCTCGTGTGCTCATGGTTTCCTGCGATAAAGTATGTTTGCTCATTCCTGCGTGTGCCTCCACCGACATGGATGACTGAATTAATATTACCGAATTGCTGTCATAAGCAGTGTCAATACACCGTACATGGAGGAAAGGGCAATAGCTTATATGGGAACATATTCTCAGCAACAACACGGGAATAATTGCAATTTCCCCCATGAGCTGGAACATTTGTATGTGTGAAATGTAAACAAAGGCAAAGAATTGTGAAATCATATGCAAGGTAAAACCCCTATATCTAAAAGCTAATAGTGCAAGGAAAAGTCAAATCAATTATGGAAATATCCAGCTCATGCTAGCAGCACATGACAAATTTACACAGAGGGATGTAATCAGTGTTATACCTACAGTATATTGTTTGTTCGATTGAGTGGGAGATGGAGAGAGGGATTGAATAGGAAATAACCTGAAGTCTGATTCAACCTAGGTTTACAGTATGGGTACCTCAGACCACTCTGACCGCCGTCATGGCACACGTTTAACAGATTAGTTCGTTTTGAAGTACAAACACTATCGTATAAATGCCAGTTAAAACTGAAAGTTTAATTCAGCTTCTTTAACATTATGCAACACTTTCAACCTTATATGTCCCCCATCCCAACATTTCAAAAAACATCAAATATACCACCATACCAAGAACAATAAAACAAAATGCCAGTTCCATATGGACTATATTGTCTTTGAAATATACATTTAACAAATATTGTGTTTTCACTTGTGTTTTACAAAATTCAATACTCTTTCCTCCAGACAGCAAGTGAAACACAGAAACAGTACTGAGAACTGACTTCTGTTTTACATCTTTGGTACCATAGGTCTCCAGCTTGCCACTGAAATGGACACTGTATGAGAAGTTAGTAATCATTCCCTAATCGTATTAATTTAGCAAGCGCTCCCCTTTTTATATTCATGACTTATTGCAATGCCTTACAATCTTTTCTCCTGATTATCACGTTTCGGCCTGGAATATAGTTACAGAAGAAGAAAAAGAAAAAAAAATACTCAAACCCTCAAAAATGTTAAATTCATGAAGTAACAGATACAGAATTTCACCCATGTGAGAAGTCAAATATTCAGCCCATCCGCTCTTGGGATTGCACTGGCTCATTGCATGGGGGTGACTTCATAGCAAAGACCACATATAGATAGAATCAGGCCTTGTTCAGGATCAAGAGATTGTTAATTGCTGGCCATGGTTCCTGGCTGTGGCTCAGGTCGTTTAATGGTGCAAATCCTGTACGTAATGTCTGTGATATCTCCAGTGAACCTGCTCTGAGGGTCTTGCCATCATTGTTCAGTGTTGGAGCTAATGAACTGCAAAGCTGCCAGCTTGGACACACTCAGAACGGGCGCCGCAGAACGAAAACATTTGCTCGTCTGAGGGCTGTCAGAAGGCTCTGGTGTTGTGGCAGCTGTGCTGGCTCTGGAGAATGACAAGGAGGAAAATGTGACCCATTTCCACTACCCAGGACATGCCAGCTTGTTGGTATGCCCTGCAAATACAAGACACTTTCCTTAAGACTGTACTCAACCCCTGCCTACTCAAGTTCTGTGTGACATGACGTTATAACACGTGCCATGATGGTGGCAACACCTTATAAATATTTAAGGAATAACCTATTTTCTTTAGTCAATAAGGTATTGGTGACAAATGCCTAGATACTGTCCATAAATTGTTTCATTTCATTCATTTAATATTTCATTTAAGCCAATGTAAACATATTTTCTCCAATATAACACATTTGATGGGATAGGTATTTAAGCAGATCTGCCATACACATGTGACCTCAGTATAAACGAAATTCATTTAAGAATTAAAGATAATTATTGTGTTAAAAAGGAATCACTTATCCCAGTGCTTATTTTATATTAGACATTTTAGACTGGCAGTGCTGGTGAAGCTATGCGTTTTTTTATAATTGTCTGTTAGCCAGTGGGTACTTGGAATGTTTATATATTCCCTCATCACTCATGCCGTACAAAGGCCAAAAGTGGAATTGGTGCGATCACAACGCAGTCTCATTTCAACATCATCTCGACACTTGCAGTTTGATTTGTTTAGTCTGAGAATTCCGAAGTTGAAGTAGACCAATCCTAGGTAAACGGGGAATGAAGTACTGCTGGTTGAAGAGGTCACAATCTGAAAGTATAAGATTCAATCTGTATCCTTTTTCTTCTTTATATTATTTTGGATGATAGATAGATAGATAGATAGATAGATACTTTATTGATCCCCAAGGGGAAATTCAAGATGGATGTTCTTCCATGTGACACAGATCATCAACTAGCCAGGCCTTTTTATTAGTTACAGGTACTAGATGTCTGCATTAGACAAAAAATAAACATCCTGTCAGGAAGACATTAGTGGCTTGTAGCATGCCTTTTCCATGAGAAAAACAGAAGGCTAGGAGCTGATGGAACATATTAAATCACTAATAACTACAAGCACATCTTTACTCTTTATAAGAATGAATACTTGATGTGTACGCCACATTGTGTTGCCAAAACTCGTTTCCTTCCATGTGTTCTCAGCACTGTTCTCTTGGCATAAAATTTTGCTCATTACACTAAATCCATTCCTTCCTAAAAGGATTATTTGAAGGTAAATATCTCTGACAAATTGTAGAAAACATTTCAACAATATAAATGTACAAATCTAGTGCTAAATGGCTACAGGGTGACATAATGATTACCTTATCTGACCCTTTGTATTTTAAAGGTGCCGGCCACGAAAATACATTTTTATCCAAATATGATCGATCTATACGAGTGTTTCGAATTTGTTTAGGGCTGAAGACGCACACTGATTGAAGAGGCTGTGAGAGGCCATGCCTTCTTTGGGACTGCAGGTGCCCCTGGGGAGAAAATTGCTTTTTATGTATCTGGATGTGCGCAAATATGTCCGAACTGAAGGCCACAACACACAGGTTTAGATTTTGTAACACACCGAAGATGGTTTTCTTGATTTTCATTTAGTTTTGGTGGATTATTTCTTTTCGCTTTGTGAACTGGAAGTACTTTAACGAGGATGTTTGGGCTGCATGAGGTGGGAGCAGTTCTAGTTGTGGCCTCTTTTTCCCTTTTAGTTTGCATCCCTTGCTCCACACAACACTGGTTTATCACAGGTGCACATAGCCACATGGAAAACTCAAACAGGCAGGAAAAGGATACACTGAAAGGCAAAGCATGCACCAGTGAGTATGAGTGAACCTTCTAATGCAGTGGTCGCCATCGACAGGTCGATCTTAAAGCCTTTCCTAGAAGATCTCTTGTGCTCTGGCAAAATCACCGCAAATATAGACCTATGAAAGTTGATTTCATAAATTTTATGGGAGCACGTTAAAACTGTAGTACCAAGAACAACCACTGCATGAGTTTCAATGTCCGAGTGGCGCTGTGTGTATGTACCAAAAGAGAACGAAGAAGACCTAATAAACCCCGCTAAAAATCCACACATAAAATAACCAGGATGGCGAATAACTCTCGGAAAAAGCCAAAGACCTATCATTTTAATCCAGAATGGGAAGAGGAGTTCACTATGGTGCGTCACCATGAAACAAGGTGATCTTTGGGCAGAAAAGGTTGGCAACCACTGTTCTAATGAAACAAAGAGTTAAGCTAAGCTATATGGTGTGAAATAAAGACATGTAAAAAAAAGCATTATCTTGTTTTTTAGTTTCTGCTGAGGTTAAGGACAAATAGCTGCAGTGAAATTTTGAGAATTTATTCATTTCTATTATTATTAAAGTGTCCAACACATTTCAAAAAGCAAGACTTTTGTCAATTAGCATTGTTACAAGTGGTTGTAACAATAACATTGCTGTTATCTCGCTATGTCGGATAGTACCTACAGTAGTTATATCAGAGTTAACTACAGAGAGACAAGCTTCAGCAAACGTGCAATGAGTCAAATATCGAGTGCAATGAGTATGTGTGTACATGGTCAAATATCGGAGTTTGCCACAGAGAGACAAGCTTCAGCAAATGTGCAATGAGTCGATGATGTTGTCATAGCAGGAATCCGAGATGACACACATGCCATTACAGAGGACTCCTGGCTCAGAGTCTCAAACACATTCCCTCTATGGCTTATGAGAGCACAGCCCTGGGTGGTGCGCAAAGGAAGAGAGGGTGACAAAAGAGTTGCCTAGACTGGCCAGGGTCTGGACTTTCTCTGGTCTTGCAGGGGCAGGGAAATGTGTAAGCAATGGCAGGATGCATTTCATTTCCACTCCAAAGTGCACAGGATGCAGAAAGAGAGAGATGCATTTCGACCCACCGCACTGCCGCCCCCGCATCTCCACATCTCATGATGTCACCGCGGCGACTAGTCTGCGTTTCCTTAACTGAGCTACAAACATCTTGGGTTCCGCTGGCAGCGCACATCAACAAAGCTGCACACAGCGTGCCGCCTGGCACCGGCGGTGCCCTCTGTGCCCAGTGCCAGATGTGAAAGCCGAGCCCTGCTTTTGGTTGCGGGGGCAGGTGACTCTTTCAGTGGACGCAGGGGAGCGCTTCGCTTGTGTCTGTCAGGAGCACATTCTTTCCAAATCTGCTAACATGTTCCCTCTCTGATGAAGCGGAGGAGTCGTGCCATTTTCGCTTTTAATTTATTTTCATTCTCCCCCCCAATAAAGGTCAGAAGGCTCGTAGGATGATTCGGCTCTATAAAGTCAGTTGTAGCCTGGAGGTTTTGGAGCTCCTAGGTGCCTTGTTAATGGAAAACAACTGTGTCTGACCCTCTGGCTGCCCCTCCTGGTCATGGCTCTCCGCTGCTACATTGGACTCGGAGGCCAAGTTTGTTATCAGGTCGGGGTGATAAATCCCCCCCCCCCCTTCTGAGGATGCTCTGCAGGCATGAAATCAGCTAGGATTCTTTCCTCTGACTATGTGCACTTGGGGACCTGTAACATCCAGATAATCCAGTGCTGTCGGAGACAGTGAAAGATGTCTGTCTGGTCCCAGCACACAGGATACGGCGCTGCCTGCAGGGCTCTGTGGCCAGATACGAGCTTGTTTGTGAAATTCGAGAGAATACAGGAAGACTCTGAAATAGTGTTACTGTAAAAAAGAGTCCTCTTAAAACTGATACTGTAGACGTTTCTCGGCTCTGTAAGACCAGTAGTGAAACCACGATTAATAAATCTAAGGCCAAAATGCTGCGGTATTCTCATGGGAAGCTGGCACTGCAGCTTGCACACTTTCAGCAATCAACACATGGGTAGATACAATAGGGAAACGGATGAGATCAAATGAGGAATGTAGGACATTTATAGTCCAGGACAGATGAGCGAAGGATGGAACTAACCGTACGAACACTAAATTTAGTAGCATCACGCAATCTTAAGTCATTCTGGAATACACACAGTATGGATTCATTTTCAGTGAAGATGCGATTACTCTTGTCATCACTGTAATATGGAAGGCTCCCAGCAGCTGGACACAATTTGAGCCTGTGATTTCTGATAACTGGTTCAGTTCCCCTTTGACATCACCCGAGTCGAATTGGGTTATGATTCACAGATTCACTGAAAAAACAAAGGTGCATCTGTTGAAACATCCACGTCCAAGGCAGTGCATAATTCATTATTTTTATGGTATGTTTGCAATTTCTTCACATAGCATGTATCACAATAGTATATTGGATGACACTGTTAGACTACACTGTCATGGTAGGTCTATTCCCAACAACAAGTGCCTCAGCCATCTCAATCAAAGCAGGTATGTATGGACAGTGCCTGATTATATATATATATATATATATATATATATATATATTTGTCTCCTTTACAATTGTCATATATAACTGACCCATTGACTTCACATGATATAATTTTAGACACCTAATCTAGTCTGTGCGAACCTGCTGCCCAAACTCTTGTTTAAGGGCGTACTCACACTAGGCAATCCGAACCGTACCCAAGTATACTTGACCTCTGAAGTCCGGACTCGGGTACGGTTCAACTGGACTCGGGTGCGGTACACATGTAGCAAGTGTACCCGGAAAACGGAGAATCACTTATGGCAGAATAAACATTAATGTTCCATTTCATCTCCGAGAATATTTGGAGTGGACAGTTGACAGTGGACACACTAAATGTAAAGATTCCAGAACACAGCAACTCATCCACGCCCAGGTACAGTTGGATACTGTATGTGTAGTGTGAGTGCGGACCAAGAATCAAAGACAACCGTACTCCTGTACGGTACGGGTAAACTGTACCTAGTGTGAGTAAGCCCTAAGAGACCACATAAAATAGAACTCTTCTCTATTTCAAGCAGAGAGAGCTCAGGCATTGGAGCTCACTGATGCTGCTACTAAGAAGATGCAAGTGGTGACATAGTCTGATTTGTTAACAAGCATTCAAAATGAAAAGAAACATGCACTACAAACACAGACTGCAATGTGAACAAGGCACTGTTCACTGTTTGTTTGCCAGTGGTCAGATAGATACACTGTAATCTGTAAAATTGCACATTCTAACATACATGTAATCACACACTGTTACATACATTCCACTGCTAAGACCTGCTGCACTTTAACTGTGCTGTGATAGTTTGCATCTGTTGTCCTTGGCCTTCAGACACACGTCTTCCCTAAAAAACATTATTGTCAAATGCAAATGTGAAGACAAGGCCTGTCTGCAACATCTCATTTGCACACATCAGACTAAGTCTTTGTTGACAATGGCCCTACATGGGGAAAGATAAAAGCTGAGACATATGCATGTTGTTGAATATGTAGGGGTCGGACAGGCATTGAGCAGCAGAGAGCGGGCCTGAGTTTTGGTCTGTGTGTGTGTGTGTGTGTTTGCATACGTGTGCTCTAAGAGCTGAAAGTGCTTTCTGTTCTGTTTATCTTATCAGCCTTCAGTGCAAAGGGTGTGGGTCAGCGGCTATACCGGCGGGCCTCGGCTCTTGTAACAGCGCAGCGCCCCCTCCCCTACTTCTTTTTCCCCCTGTGATCCATTAAATGAAGGGATGACACACAATCTGGCCCGTCTCACCCTACTTTCTATTTATTCTGTGAATGGGGAAATGAATACCCGTCATGTAACTATGTTTTCAACCTGCTGTTGCAGTTGCTCTTATCTACTGTCACTCAGTGCTCCTCCCATACACCAGAAGACCTCATTCCTTCAGTGAAAAGGTTAATAATTACCTCCTCCTTTCAAGGGATAAGGCTAAGAAAGATCTGGACATTTGTGCGCAGAAGTGCAGTATGTAAAAACCAACAGGTGCAACATACAGTGCAGCCTGAGTGAGTAATTGACTAATATTGGATTTATGTCAAAAGTGTGTAGTGGTACAGACAAATAGCTCCCACCTTTTTGCACAAAGAATTATTCAGAAATGCAACATACAGGAGTGTACTGATATTTAAAACTATTTGCTCATTGTATACAGTTAACAGTTTACTTAATCATGAGCAGAAAGCCAAAAAACACTCTACCAAACTGTTGTCTCTGAATGATCCAAATTTGGACCCTGAACGCAAGCCACCCAGACTCATTATTCAGACCCCAAATGCATTTCAGCTGGCAAGATCTGCGCCATATATTCAGTCTTCCTAAACACTAATATGACATATGATACATCAATGGCTGAACCGTCACATTACTTTGAAAGCAACAGTCTGTTTAGTCTATTTTTTCCCCTGTATTCCTTTTGCTGAGAAGGTGATGGAAAGCATCATCTGTTCACATTAGCAAAGAGAACACGGTTATTGGTCATAACTCAGACTGAAAGCCTGAGGGCCCTATAAACCTGGCTTGAAGTTGAGGGCACATTACTAAAATGCTACTTTAGTATATAATGTTTTGGGTTACGGAAGGCACAATGCCTGCACACCTTGCCAACATCTACAATAATGCCTTATAACGCCCATTCAGGCAAAATAATGAAATACTAAAAATGAAAAACATAACAAACGAAAAATATTTATTATGTCCTCATAGATGAGCTTCAACATTGATTATGTCTAGGCTGCTGCACACACTCAAAAATAGACAGGTAAAAATCCTTTTTAAATATAGTAACACAGACAGTAAAATACCAACCAGAAGTTGCCATCAGACATGGTTCTCATAGTGGTTATTTCTATGCTACATCCAAAACACACCCATGTTTAATTAACATAGGTTAAACTCTTTGAATATTGCACCCACCAGGTTTGATTATTTACGCCACCATATGATCATATTGTCCTGGGAATGCTCCCAAAATAATTTGTGTTAATGCTGCAGTGACAAATGGCATCTGACTACATAAACAGAGCCCTAAGAGTCTATTCAAACTATTAAACAGCAGTAACAGACAGGGTTCAGTACCTAGCTTTTGTTTAAATCCTACAAATATAAAATGTACCTGACAGATGCAGCTACAGTAGAATATTCTTTTCAAGTGACCCATGTCACAAAATGTCTACATAAGTCATGGTTAAAGTGTGTCTTCAGAAAAATCAAACAGCAGTTGATGTTTTGGTGCATTGTATATTTAAGTAGTTGTATATTTTTAGCACTATTCTGTAATTTCTTTCAAGCATAGCCAACAAATTCTACTTCAATTGACGAAGAAAGAACAGACTGATTGATTGAACAATGCCATGAAATAACTGCACACAGATCAGCCTATCTGAATCATTTAGGGGTCAGAGTGGAGGTGTAATGACACTATTACTCCATCATCAAAACAAATCTTGTGTGATTAAAATGAGCTGGGGTGATGTTTACAAGACCTTGATTTCATTAATGCCTTTCTTTGAACAAACTGATTACAGCCAAACTTGCCCACACATAGGAAGTCTGTAAAAGTCATCAGACTTGTTAAAGAAAATTCTCATCTAGTCAATTAGAAAACACTATTTTTGATGTAGTATTGATTTTCTTTGTAGCTTCTATATGTAGCTGTGAAAGCAATTAAAGGAAAACTCTAGTGTGAATAAATACATAGCCCTGAGATTCAGAAACAGACATTTGTTCTATCAGCAGACAAGTTGCCAAGAGCATTTTAAAGAATCTATCCATAACCCTGTTGTTCAAAGTCAACGATTGCTGTCTGTAAAATAACACAGAAAGTTTCATGCAACATAGACCACATAAATAGTTGATGACTATGGTTAAGAGAATTGGGCTTAGTGAAATGGAAGTCACTGTATACTACTACAATTTTTTTTGTTCTTTTTTGTCTTACTGACAATACTTGGTGGCCTGGAACAACAGGGCTATGAATTGATTCACACCGAACTTCTTCTTTATTACCGACTAACAGACAAATCTCTGACTTACAACTGGAATAACATGTGACAGACACAGCAGGAGTCACAGGAATAGCATGCTGAACAGTGCTGGGTGGGCTAGTGTTTTAGTACATGTACCATATTACAGCTTACTTATACAGCTTACTACAAATATTTTCACTCAATGCATTTATGTGTTCCTGCATTTCTTTACAGGCTACAACTGAGATAACAGGATATCAGGCTACCAAACTTCATGCCAACTTCATGCCAAACTTCACGCACTGCTAAAGATGCTGAGTAATTAGTTATAGGGTAAGATTAACTGCATACTAAAAATCACCCACCACCATAGGCCCAGCTTTTCTAACAACCATTGGTAGGCTTCTAAAGTCTCCACTTTAGGGCAGCATGTGGTTGAAGTTGGGCCAACACCATGTGTGGCTTTGAAGCTGCGGATGGACGCTGGCAGTCCGAGCGCTGGACTTTTGAGAGCCAACCCGTGTGAGAGCTCTCTTCCGCTCAGGCCATTCCCCTGATAAGACCCCCCCTTTGTCTCATTGACATAGTTCTTTTGGCCGCCTGCATCCCACGTAATGCCTTCCGGCCCACTCCTCTCTCTCTCTCTCTCTGTCTCCCTATCCCTCTCTCTCTCTCCCTCTCTCTTGCACGCTTGTTATCGAGTGAGAGGCGGCTGCTTTTCGTCTGGCTCAATCAGACCCTCTGCGCCACACCACACAAATCTGCCAAAAGCCGTGTGTGCATGTATGTGCATACAGAAAGAGGTGTGTTGGGCTGACAAATGGAGACCTGGCAGGTCGGAATTAAATTCAGACCTTACGCCTTCAAAACATCTGAATACACCACAAAAAGCACATTTTCTGCACAGTCTTCACCAGATTACTTTTCTTTTTGAATACCTTTGAAATTAGTGGATTTATTAATGTGTACCAAATGCTATACTACAGTGACACTCACAAAGCACAAACACACTTCTCCACTTCCATGCTCCAAAGTCTCATAGCCACTGACCCCACTGATTGAGTATCCTGTCCCAGCTTAAACCACAATTACGGCATGCAAGACATGTTCATTTACAGGGCCGTCACTTTTCTTCCGAGACTGCAGTACAGTGCCAAACCACAAGGGGGCTCTACTTTACAGTGCACAGACCTTCCCACTGCGAGGGCTGTCCATCACCCTATGCTGATTGAGAGATGCAGCTGTGCACTTCCTCAAATGTCAGCTGCTCCAATATTTCATTTTCACCTCAAGATTTCGATCTTAGCAATAAGTCCATGAGGAGGGCCATGAAAAACAGCCACAGTCACCACTGCCTCTCTTCCTCTCTCAGCAACACAACAGGGGCCTATCAAACCATGTGCTGTTTTCAAGGCAACAGGCACAGAACCTCCCTGGACAGTTTATTCCACAGGCGCGTCCAAAAAAACAACATAAAAATCTTTTCAGTGCAGCAGTCCTAAGGTTCAGGCAATGCTTAAGCTAACTGAGATCAAACCGCTGGCCAGGCACTGAGCAGTTTGATAGCCATTTGGCAGCCTAACCAGAATTTTGTTTAGGAACATGGCTATAGAAAACACTCTCCTCTGCTTCTCTTTCTTCTACTTACAGGGGCCTCATAAATGCATATGTAGCCCATTTGTATGACCTAGGGTGCTGGGTGTTAAAACAACTAATCATAATCGTCTTAACAGTTGAATTTAGGGTGTAAACCTTTGAACATTTTTATAGAGTGGTTCAGCGGGCATCCACTACTGTCTCCCCGTATGAGGGGGCAATAACTCTGTACACTCTGTACCTGTACGACCTGTACGAACATTACTTGGCTAATGTGAAAACGTTTTTATACACGGACACTGAGAGGAAGTTTTAAAGTTTCTGTCGTTATAAAGGTGACCTTTGCTTTGACCCGAATGCATTACACACACACACACAAACAGCTCCCACTGTACACACTACATAAAATCACACATATTCACACATTTTTAACAGTCATTATTATCGGAGCAACACTTCTAACCATAAATGTAAAATTTGTTTTGCAACATGGCCCTGCGCAGCTGTTCGTACATTTTATATATTTGGGCCATGGGAATTGCTCCGACTCAAAATAAAACATGAAAAATATTCTAATTGTATCACGGGAGATGCAAACAGCCATAAAATGCCAGACATTAGCAAGCAATGTGTTTCCCAAGACTTGGGTCGGCTCCCCCTGGCAGACATATAAAAAGCTCTTGTTGTTGAACAGTTACATGGCTAACTGGCATCTGCTTGCGGCAGTGTAGTGCTCTGGTTTATGTAGCGCATACTGGCACTAGCAGTGACAGTTCAAGGAGCAAAAAGACATCTGAAACGGACCTTGGGAAATAGGCCTAGCATTGCTCTCATAAGCTCCCATTCCCTCTGACCTACTCTGTCCTATCTTCCCTCCGATTTGTAAAAAAAAAAAAAAGAAAAGAAAAAAAAAGAAAAATCTGGAACGACTCATGTCAGCAATTAATTTTGGGTTATGTTGTATCAGAATACAAACTACATTCCACCAAACATTGTTTGGTTAAGAAATACACAAATTATGCTTTGAAGTGCCATACTGTTTGATGGTGATAAAAATGAGACCTTGAGTTTAGAGATAGAAATGTACAATTTCACAGTTGGCCAGTCTTTCCCTGGTTGTAGCCTGGGCCAGAGGTCTCCATCCTTTTTCCTTTTCCTTTAAAAAGCTCCTTAAACAAAATCAATGGCACTCTTCTACCATTTTACATTCGTAGTCAGAGAGATGTAAAATTGAGATCAGTTGTACTGTACCAGTAATAGTTTTAATTTCATACATTTTAACATAGGCCTACTTATCTTTTACTTCTTCTTTGAAGAGCTACACTGCTGCACGAGCTGCCTGTGGAAGACCACTGGCCTAGACCCACAGAGAAAGGTTTTGCACACGTCAGAGAAGTTCAGCAACACACTTCAAAACGTCCATGAGTTTTCCTTTGCATAGGTTTGCATTGACTATGAAATCAGCTAAAGGACTCAGCTAATGGCCACCTAGGCATGCGGTGGGTGCTGGCTGGTCAAATGATGTGCACATAAAAACGTTTTTTAAAAAATTAACTCATAATTTCAGTACCTGAGTGAAAAGACAAATAGACATTTAATCGTCACAGAATGAATGAATTAACCACAGGAATTTAGCCTCATATGGTTAACACACACAACACATAGTCAATGTATGTCAATGTTGTAGCATTCAGCCAGGGCGGATTAAAAATGCTCAGAAACATTTGCACAGGGCACAAAGCGTCTTCGTGTAGCCTACTTAAGCACGGAAGAGAAAGAAAATAGCCTATTTTTTCTCTCCTTTCTTACCTTGAAACGGCAACAAAAGATCAAAGTTTTTAGAGTATGAAGTGGGCTTGACTTGACACCTAAAATGTACTTGTTCTCCGCCTTCCATTGCTAAATAGAGTAGAGATAGGGTTCAATTAGATACAACTATTGTCATTACACACATAGAGGGTAACGAAATGTGGCTACAATAGCCTACAATTTGGCTAGCTTACAGTACAGTGAGTGCCTAGTAATATGGCCTAGTAATATGTAGTCTTAAGTAGCCCTACAAATAAATAGGGGGCAGGAAAGAGCAGGTGGAATAGTCATTATATGATAGGTCATAACCTACATAATATGTAAACAGATGCATTTTAGAGAAGAGTAAGAGGTAGCCATTTAGACAAGTAGGATTAAAGGTGCTCTATGCGATGCCGTTCAACGTCACTTCTGCTAACGTTTCACATAAACACAAAACAAAACAGAGCAAGCTCCCCCCTCCCCCAAGTGTAATCGTCGTACCTTAGTCAGTATAAGCAGTATAATTACCAGTGTCTTGTAATGTCGCTTTCATGAGATTGCTTTGGAGATAACTGTTATTTTTTATTTTTGTGTGTGAATGCTCTCACAACAAGTAATCGTAACTTTTACCTGTCCAATAAAAAATGTGCCACCTCTGCATGACTGCATCCGATTGGAAGTTCTTATGCCGGCGAAGTTCTCTCCCCCGTTCAAACGAATCCCCAATGTAAACCCGGGTCTTATTTCGATGCTTCTCAATTTCTCTTCTTCATGCCTTATATTCCTCCAAGCGTCTTTTCTTCGGAAGTGCCTCAGCCATTTTTAAAAAATAATTTACCGACACAGTATTGCTAACTCACACCCGGATTCACGCTGTACAGTCAACACTGTCGCACGCGCATTAACCCCCACCTCTTCTTGCCGATTGGTTGGCCGTTGTCTGTTATTGCTTTGGTGCACATCCTCCTGCCCCTAGTGTTTGTTTTGGTATTGCAGCTTCTGTGTTGTGTTTTGAGACCGGGTTTTTTCCCAATGTATTCAGCAGGCAGATAGCAAGACGATCAAGGGGTGGTAGAAACGGTTTGAGATACATGTAAAAATGAAATTGAGCTAAAATCTTGCAAAATTGCATAGAGCACCTTTAAACACTGGTGCACTCAAATGTACCCTTTTTTGTGGAAATGCTAAGCATCACCCCATGCTGAATTAGTGTGATTGTTTCCTGAGTCTGTGGTGCCAAGAAAGTGGGTTGGTCAAGTCAAGACTGGCCTGCAGAGGAACACGGGAACAAATAGGCTTCTATAATGGCTTATTTCAAATTTGCATGAATAGAGTACATTGGCCCAGCTGAGGTCATTTGTTTTAAAATCTCCCCCAAGCCACATAAGAAAACGTTTAAGTGTTTTGCGTTTCTGTTTGAGAATCAGCTGGGCCAGGAGAGAATAGTCTCTGGGCCGGCAGTTGAATAGACCTCGGTTATGACTTTGCTTACATGATGCTCTGGTGTTGTGCTGGGCCGATTCTGAGGCAGCACATGTTTATAAGTTATCTATGGATAGTTTATGCGCATTACCTGTTACTGAAGATGCAGTGAACTCATCTGGAGTAGCTCTGAGGCACGCACTGTTTGAGCGATCACAAACCTTCTACTTTCCCCTCCAAGAACATAACCAATGGAATCTGGTTCCATAGTAACAGACAGACAAATGACACGAGACAAACGCACAAAAAACCTCACTCCAGTCTGTTGTCTTTTTCCCCCCAGAGTGTCCTACAAAGGCTAGTGAATGCTTTTGATTAATAAAGCAAATCTGAGCCAGTGCGTCATTCCCACAATGCATTTCTGAGATGGTTGAGGATGAGGTAATGTAAGCAGACATTTGATGACAGCAATGTGGTGATAGCCCTCAAAGCTATTCCTGTCCGTTGAATAGGTAATGTTGATTCATCGTGAGCTCCCAGCCCTACACAATGAAAAACAGGATAGTGATGTAAAGTAAAGTGCATCGCCAAACTGCCAAAGTTTGTTACAGAACAAATACCAACAGACATTGAATGCAGCCTTGCTGACATGCTGCTGTTGACTCAATGTGAATAGCAGCCATTATTTAAACACGATTTGTATTGGGTGTCATGCTCTCTTTGCTCTGACTAGACTTTTTATTTCAACTGAAACCTTGTCTTGGCAAAGCTCTATCTCTTGACCTCAGTCATTGACAGTTTGCGGTCTGCAACATATTTTCACACTTGCGTGTCATGGAGTGTCTGTGTTTTGGAGGCATGTGTGTAAGTGTGTACATCCCTTAGCGTGCACTTATCTGCATGTGTGTCTCTCTGTGTGTGTGTTTCTGTATTTTCTTGTAGTAAATTGGGCCTGGGTGTGTGAGTGAGTATATACATTTAGAGACGAACAAAATGGACATTGAGAACTCCTGCATTCCTGTCCAAGTGTTTCATTTTTCAACCTTGTGACAAACACCCTGTAGGCCTTTTACTGTAGAGCAGTCAGGTGTTGCTGCCAGCAACAGCCACTCATTACAGAATCAAATAGTATATGATCCTAACTTGGGAATTATCCTTGTTTATGCATGAGAGCGCTCTATGGAACCATATAATTTCAGTGGAGTGATGTGGCCAATGGGGAGTACAAGCTCACAGACAGATGCCTGCAACTGATTATTAATATGCTAATGCTGCATTCACGTGCTATGGAAAATATGATATTTTCCAGTTGTAAAGTGGTATTTACCAGTGTGTTGTGTTCACATGCTTTTGTTGTTGTACTGTGTGGAGAAATGGCGGATTTACAGAGCTGTTACTTGGGTAAAACTATTTTAGGTTGCCTTATCCATCTCTTGCAGCAAGAGGAGGATTCAGCAAAACTCAAACGGTAAAGAATATAGTGCATATTTTCTAAACTATGAATAGTAGAGATTTTCTTACGGACAAGGAAGTTAATAGAGCTAATATTTTTGTTTTAGCTGCAAACGCTAGCCACCCATTATATAAAACTGAAACATGCTATAGCCATCTTTCCTACCAACTTAGAAAGTGTTGTTGTAATAAAGGCTACATAAAGTGAATAGCTGACTCCCGGGTTTTTATTTACGAAAGGCTTGCCATACTACACTGCCTTGAGCGAG
>JAGFZM010002304.1:409732-440909 GCA_017657215.1 Limnothrissa miodon
AGTTGGTTTAGCTGGGAGGACCAGCAGCTCGGTTTTTGAGAGGTTCAGCTGGAGATGATGGTCTTGCATCCATGCAGAGATGTCAGAGAGGCAATCCGAGATTCGCGTTTGGATGGTTGGGTCATCGGGTGAGAATGACATACATCATACTGTAAAGCTGTATCTCCTTTCGACATAGTAACATTTCCAACCTCCACACACAAGTCTACTCATTTGCGTGTCTGTCACCCCCACCCCCCTCCCCAACTCCCACACCCCAAGCAAATTGAATTCAGACTATTCAATCCCCCAGAGTTGTGCTCCAAACTGCCAAGCAAACAATTCCATATTTGAGCGCCAGTTCTTTGTTGCACTCGCCTAGGGAACAATGTGCAACCCATCTCCAATTGTTTGAAACATAGTGACCTAATAGCACTAGGAAAGAGGAAACCCTGGAACCAAGCTAGCATCTGGAACAGATATGAAGTGTGTCAGTCATGTACTGAGACAGAGTGAACAATGAAATCAAACAAAATATCACAGCTCTGAATGAACCTTGGAAAAATAGACACACAGCTGTTTTTTCCTTAATTAGAAAGTACTACTTCAGCCCGTTGGTGCGAATATATATCCCCAGAAATCCATTTAGGATTCTAGTCACCAGTTCTGGAATTCATTTCCATTTCCAGATAGTCCAAGCACTCACAAAGCTTGGCAAAGAGATATGATTTAGACCCCTTAGCACACTGAAAATGATGGATTGTCCATAACTCCTCCCTTGTGAAATATGAGGTTGTTCCTTTAAACACATAAAACATTACCAAACATTCTGACCCAAGAACAAGGAATAATCAGTGAAATAGGTGTCTGCTGTAATATTCTTGAAGTCTTGAATAAAAGGATTCTTATCATTACTCTGGTCATTGGATAAACACAAATGTTCCAACTGTCCTAGAACTGTGCTAAAACTCAATATGAACAACAACAAAAAAACTATGCTCTATAGTCTATTTATTGTGTTTGCAAAAACAATATTTTGATGTACTGCAAATATCTTTATATGTCTTAACATCTTAATAGATATAATTTGCCTACATCAAATATTGAACATTTGAATATGCATTTACTTGAAATATACACAGTATTCTCCATTAGAGCCACAGATATGGCCATACCAAAGTCTGTCCATAATCCGTTTCTAATTACGTTTTAACAAATAACCAGGGTGGGAAAACTGTTTATTTTCTCACGACCTTTAGCCACTTACAGTATCCATCAATGTGTGAAAATGGTTGATATTCCCATGAAACCTGATACCAAGAAAAAAATAAAACAATATCTTGCCTTTCTGAAAGAAAATAAATAAGGTTAGAAGTTTTTGAAGTCTAGAGTGCTTATTCTCAGTTTGGCAAAGTGACAGCCTTCATGGAACATGTCCTAAGTGTTGATGCACCGCATGCTTGAGGTCGATTTAATTAATACCACACAGTCATGCACTTTCCCTGAACAAACCAAATCTGCATATTCCAAATACCCTTTGACATGTTTAGACATTACTGAATGCAAGCACTAAGTTGTTAAATTTCAAATTTCAGATTAGTTAGCTGTGCCATCCCCTCAACACATTGACAGATAGTTGGAGGGGACCGCTAACTGGGGCTAATTGTCAGTGACAGTATGACAATAACACAATAAGTATACAGTCTACACTGTACTTTATTATATATGTGCAGTGCAACATACTGTGCAATACAATGAATCCCTCATTTGTGTGCTGTGGTTTGATTCACAAGCTGTCAAAAACAGAATAGTAGTTCATATCTGTAAAAGGCAACATCTGTAAAAGGCAACATAAGAATAATTTGAAGCAGCACCAAGGAGTTTTGAAAATCGCACCCTCTACAGATTGGAACGGAAGCATTGCCATAATGCAAGTCAATTGTAGTTTTACTTGAACTACAGATCGCTACCCGATTGGGCAAACTTATGTGGCATTAAAGCTGATAGAGGGCCGCAGAGCAAATTCAGCAAGTATCGATTGTCTTGTTACGAGTTGATGGACCACTGAAACAATTTTGGAAACATTATTTTAAGGTTTTAAAAAGTCCTTGCTGCTGCTTAAAATATGAATATTTGGAATAAAACATGAAGATTGACGTGATCAGTTCTAACTTATCTACATAAAAATAAATAATACTCAATGTGTGGGACCTATGAAACTGTATTGTGTAACAAATTTTTTGATGGAATTTATGATGTTTTGCTTTACACAAGTTACCAAGAAAACCCCCTCTTTTCATGGTGGTCCACTATATTAGTGAAGTCATTGCACATGCTGCTAAAGAGTGCACCTGCACTTGGACAAAACCCATACCTGACATTAAGCACACTTGTTTTTGTTAAACCGGCACTAAGCAACATTCTGGTTTTCTCTCTCACGAGCTCCCTCTAAAGCCCGCTGTATTGCATTGTATTGCACTGCATTCTATTGGATTCACATAAGGATGTATTGCTGTCTTAAATGCTCTAGTGCAGGGGTCTTCAACCGGGGGTCCGCGGAGGTACTGCAGGGGGTCCGCGAAAATATTTCGTCTGAAGCATTTTTTTTCTCTTCCAAAAAATTTAATTTGTCATAGTTAACATAATGTTCAAAAGAAAATTGCTTCATATTCTTTTTTAACACATTGTAGGCCATGAATCATGCATGTGATCATGTGATCCCTGCGTAACATTTTGCTAACCTATGCCAAAACACATTAGCATTCATAAATGTACAAATACAGGTCACCACTTCAGCCTGAGCCTGATGTGACATTGCCTCGCAAATTCCATCAGTCCTAGAACAGAGAAGCTCTGTTCCACTCACCAGGTTCAGTGCTCTCACTAGGACCTGGTAGCTGATCAGTTATCTTTAATTCTTCGTCCCACTATAATAAAAAATGTGACCCTTGTGATCTTTTTTATTAGAGTTGGATCATCGCGATTAAAGAACACTCCCCCCCAGTGCGTTTTAGTTAAATAGCTTCGTATTCAGCAAACTCGTTCTTTTCATTCTGGGAGATAAATTACGTTTGATTCGTCTGTTCAGTGTCGGGACTGATGAACCCTGAACTTTGCGGGGTATTTGTTCTGTGTGATGTTTTGCTTTGTTGTTTTTTTATGAGAGTCTGCGGTCTTTGCACTTCAAGGCGTTCTGCGCGAATTCATTAATCCAACGTTCCATCACAATAAAACAATAACGATAATCTCATGAGTGTGTTTCCTTCTGAAAGACGAAGTTATATTTACACAAGAGGAGGAGGCTGTATCAGTTTGAGCTAACGAAGCTTTGCCTGAATTTAGCTGAATATATCCAGCTAGTTAACCCTTGTGACATTCATTCTGTTGTAGGGCGAATTTAACTATGTAAAGAAACAAGGTGTCACCCCTGTTAATAATAATGCCTGTTTAGAATGTGTGCGTTCGTGTGTGTGTGCATGCGTGCATGTAGGCACTCATAACTGACGGTCCAAATGATGGCAGGATTTGAGGTGGGCCAGGTGTGTATGGAGTAAGATAGCTGTCAAAACTTTTCTCAACAAGTAATCCCTGTGAATGGGGCGATGACGTATTTTGACAGTTGAGTAACGTGTGCGAACTCCATAATATTTAGAGGCATATTGAAATTTTGATTTCGTACTTGTAATTTTTGAATTCGTATTTTTTATGCATGACTGAACTCATTTGAGAACTCACAAATGTTTTTTATGCACAACTACGTGTATCAAATATATGGACACAAATATTTTGACAGCAATCTTACTCCATAGGTGTGGGGGTCGGTGCTCAGTCTCTCTCACAACCAAGGGGTCCTTGAGCTGAAAAAGGTTGAAGACCCCTGCTCTAGTGTACTTCTAAGTAGTAACTGCACTTTTTGTATATAATATGTGTGCTATAAATGTAGTGTGATTCAAATACCTTTTTAAACCTTAACGGTAGCAACACCTGATCAGTGGTGAAATGCTTCGTCACACAGTACAGTGCATTTGGATGAAATGACAACAAAACCCACTTGACTTGATTCAGCTGGTGGAAATGTATTTCTCTGCAGACAGAGGATTTGCCATCTCGGATGGCGTATCTCCCATTGTTGTGTCTTCCTTTAATCAAGGTTTAATTAAGGTTAATGTGAAATGCAATGGCTTTGAGCTAAAGGGGGGGTTCCAAATTTTCAATGTTAAATTTCATTTCCAAGTAAGCCTGAGTGATATCCATCATTGGAGACCGTTTTCAACTCATTTCATCCAGTCGTATATCAGCTGAGTTCGCTGGTGCTAGGTTAACACAAGTGAATGGACACCCCTAGCTTGGCAATAAAAACAGTCTTACCCACTCTGCAGTCTCCTTTAGGCAAATACATTAATATGTCAGGTCATCTGTGTTAATAAAAAAAAAACATTGTAGAAGAAAAACTACCCTTGAATTGCCATGATAACATTACATTTTGAGGGACTACTTTCTCAGCAGCAGCGGAATATTACGTTGCTCAGGTTAGTTGTTTGACCAAAATGACGATAGCCAGCCTAGCTAGTGGGATAAGGCTTGTCATTGGGTGTTTAGGAATAATTAATCAATATGCCGATGAGGTGTGCTGTTAGAAACTGTGAAAGCTAACGCCGCAAATGGGAAACTAAAAGTTTTTATAAGTTTCCAGTCTGAGATTGTGAAAGGACTAATCTTTGACTTATTGCTGTTGGCTTGGACATCAACACACCAGTGGAAACTCTCCAGAAATTACACATATGTAGTGCACATTTCAGACCAGATGACCTCGAAAAGCAACAGAATTTTAAGGGATACAAGTTACTGACAACAAATGCAGTGCCATCCATCTTTCCAGATGTACCAACAGCTACTGAGCATGAACAGGTATTAACTTTTAGTAGAATACGTTATCTCATAAAAAAACAAACCTCATAACGTTAGCATACCGATAGACTGACAACGTCAGTGGAGAGTTGATAGCTAACCAGGCAACATTGCAGTCCCCTTAGTTACCTGGCTGGGCTAAAGCCTCCCATAAAGCCTCCCTCAGTTCTTCATCTGTGTATTCCGGCTCAAACAGATTAGGTTCATTTGACAAAAAAAAATCTTCACCTTCATTTTCAAGGTCAAAATCCTCATCTTCGCTATGTATTTCAGATGTAGCCATATCTTTTGTAACAGAACTTTCTACTATGTGAGGTAGGCAATGGCAGCTGTTGGTAAATAAAGCCGGTAGCAGATAGCTTAGAAATGTCGAGGTAATATCAATACGCTGCTGCCATTGCCTTGCACACCTTGTGACAAACAACATGGAACAATGTAAGCAAAATATAACACTTTTCAAGGTTAGTTGTAGGCCTACTTCAGAAATGATTGTATCAGCTTGGACGTACACATCGATGACCTGGCATATTAATTCACTTGCCTAAGGGAGACTGCAGAGTGGGTAAGACTGTCTTTTATTGCCAGGCTAGGGGTGTCCATTCACTTGCGTTAGCCTAGCACCAGTAAACTCTGCTGATAGAACGACTGGATGTAATGAGTTGAAAATGGTCTCCAATGATAGATAGGCTGTCACTCAGGCTTGCTTGGAAATGAGGTTTAACATCTAAAATTCTGATGTTAAAAGGTGTTTCATGTGCTAATAACTCCCATTAGCCATGCAAAACCCACAGCTTCTTCTGGCTTATCACTTACTTTGATCAAAAGCAATTTGAGTATTGGGCTTGTGTTATTATCTCTAGTAGCAAATACTTTTGTCCAAAAGACATAGACCTGGAAAAACTAAATAATGGACGCTATCACTACTCTGAAGAGTTTTATCAAAGGTGAGAGAAAATAAGAACCTTTCATATGTAATATGGGAATCATGTGTTTCATAAATGTTTTTTTTTTTCTTTTTGAATTACGAAGCTTCATCCAAACATGAAACTTGTCGACTTGTTGACTTGTTATTCATGCCTCTGCTCTGCCCTTGTTGCTCGGGGAAACATCTTCCACCACATGGCTTTACTCATCACCCCAAACAGACCAAACAATACTCCATCATCCAACAGCTTTCTGCCAGGATCAGAATATCTGCACAAAACATTTTGGAAACAACACGCCCTCCTCAGTCATCCTGCTTGTTACCTTCTCAGCAATGTCAGTGACATACAACTATAGTCAGAAACACGTGCGTCTAGTGCGCTGAGGAATGTGATCATGGCAGGTAATTTCTGTCATTCGTAACTCACCTCACATACCTGTCAGTGTAAGCAGACAAATCAGTGATCAGTTCAAGCAAACCTGCCAAAAATGATGTCGGTGTGTGCATGAAAATAAGCCACAGCTGTGTGTCTGTGCTTTGTGGACCCATGGATCAACCTGTGTAATTGAGAGCTCAGACTGGCAAGACCAGCACCATAAATTACATCAGTCTTTGTTTTAAATCAGTTGTCAGTATTGGGCCAATGTTTAATACATCAAAGCAGTCCACCACTGGCTGTCTTAGAAGAAGTCAGACTTGAGGCAATGAGATGCTCTGTTTTGACAGCGTTTACGCAAGACACAGAAAGGCAGACAGGAGACTTCTGACTAACTAAACCCATCATGGTTTCATCTCATCTCACTGAATGGCATACAAATGACCAAATGGAAATGACAAGAAATTACCAAATGCTCAAAACATAATTGCAATGCTGCTGCAAGCCTTCAGCGAGTGGTTTCTGCAGCGGCGAGTCAAACAATCTCTCAGTTCTTGCAATAAACTCTAATTTACTGGAAGTTGGACCTCATTAGGTATATTAATAGCATCTCCAAGCAGAGCATTACAACACTAATTGGCTACCACACTCTGGGTAATTAAGCATAACCCAGCCAGGTATTAAATGGAGCTCCAAATGTAACAGCAAAGGCGGTAATGTCTGACCGGATGTAGTAAAACTGAGTGGGAACATTGATAGCCACAGAACTCCAAGCCCCCATGATGTGAGCTTGTTAAAGAGGACAAACTGTCATGTCAAAACTGTCATGGAGACAGATATATAGGAAAAGTGAGTAAAGTAGAGGCATTTGTTTCTCATTTTGGGTTTTGGAAAGTGTTGTAGGATGAAAGTTAAAGTTAATGCGGCTCCATGCTTGATGATTTATTTGCAAACGCATGACAAAAAAAAAGATAATGCCGTAGAAATGGTAAAGTTTCAGCTGAGTGCTTTTATTGGGCACCTCTTAATGATTGATTTTCATCTGTATTGTGGAGACTGACCGACCGATTGCCTGCTACTGCCCGATTGCCTGCTGCCATGAAACCGTTTCCATTATCCCACTATATAGCTATTTAGGTTGAAGAAATTAGATCACAATTTAGATGTTACATATCATACACCCTTCACGATCTTTATAGCCAAGTTGTTGCTAAGGGAGAAACTGCCACCCACCCAAATATTTTGATGATCGATTTACAACGCATGCATACTGGAGGGATACCTACTATTTTATAGTTTAGGAAATAGCCTTTCAAATTGTATTCTCATGAAGTCTTAGAAAGCACTAAAATTCTTGGATGTGGTGTGTTTAGAAATTCCATCAATGAATAATCTCCTGATGTGCACTCACTTTTTCCATTATCTGTTTCTGTTTTCAGTACCATCACTTTTTTTCTGAAACATCATCAAAAATGCCACTTTTTGATTGTTCTCTGATCTAAACCATATTGTCCTCATGTGTAGGTACGTGCTTTCAGATCATTTACCACAATCCTTTTTTGGCATTTATATGCCAGATAAGATAGAAATCTATCTTCTGTTTTCCAACAGCTGTTTGACCAATAATAAAGGAAGAAATCTGCGTTGTCTTCTCGCAGATGACAATCAATTGCTCCCCTAAGAGGTAGATGACTATGGATTTGGAGCTTGTAATGAAAGATGTGGGAAAATGACATCTCCATTCATTTCTGGTTTCGATCGAGAGACCCACATGTGCTCATTTAGGCATAAAAGCTAGAGGAGATATCTGACAGCAAGTGTGACCGGTGGTTTATGTAATGCATGGCGTCTGTCACGATCAGTCTGTAGATCCACCCAAGTACTTCAGTGAAAGCTCCAATAATTCTCTAATAACTTCTAGAAGTTCCAGAATTCTGTCCAGAATCTGAAAGCTGAAACTGCGGATCCCTTGCCAGTGTTCCTGATGGCAACACAAGGGCCATTGGATTGCTGCCCAAAGAGATGAATACAAAAAAAAAGGGTTATATTACATTTATGTATTACATTAGTATGAAGAACAGGTATGAACATAGACTATCCAACTCAACAATCTAAGTGGTAAAACTGTTTCAGCCCATCTTAGAGTATGGGTCGAGTACTTGGGGCTTAGACGAAATGGGCTGGCAAACAACAAACAACTTAAAACAACTTGCAATCAAGGAATGAACCTAGAGCTACAGTAGTAGGCTAAAAATAACTGGCAATACTACTTAATTAAAATGACAAGGCTTCGTAGCAAATATGTATATCTGAGTAATACAAGTTGGAATCACCGAACGACCTGAAACGAATCACATGTCAGTGTGCACGGCTTACAAGCGAACACAAAAGTTTCCATCTGAAGACAAACTCATTTTAAAAACTCGTAATGAATTGCCTGTAACATCAATAGTCAATGTATCAGTGCTTGTAAACTGTACCTCACTACATCTGAGCCAGATTACTAGGCCATCAGCAAGTTCATGTACCAGTAGTCACTGAAACATCACTTTTAAAACTAGTGTACTATTAACCTGGGCCTAAAAAATCTGTTGAATAATTAATTATTATTAATTATCCAAAATGTTTCTTGTAACCTAATAAAAACATAATAATTTAAAAGTGGCTCTCCAGGCAAAAATGGTCCCCAACCCCTGGCTTAGATTAACCGCGTTCAACTTTGAGTGCATGGTTGATATTGCTAGCCAACCCCTCTGGTGTATAAAATATGAATATAAAAAACCTTAAAGCTGCACATATAGGTTTACCTAGAAGCATGGGGGTATGTGGAGTGTGGTGGATCTGCAAAGTTCATCAAGAGCTTTTTGGACAAGGTAACTGGGCCAGGATCTGCCATTTACTACTGTCTAGGGAGCTGGATCTGTGTCAAGGACTCATTACTTCAGTGCAGGGTGCATGAAGATGATAAATACCATAAAAACAGATTGGGAAGTTAATGGGAGCCATGGTGTCCATTCTCCTCTGGTACTTCACTGGAAAGGTCAAATGCTTGATGCACACAGAGCAAATGTACAAATGAGCAATTAATGCATGTTCATCAAATAACATATCTCTCTCTCTGTCTCACTCTCACATACACACACACACTGGATGTTCTAGATTACAGAAAATGCAGGTCTGTTGTCTGTTACGTCTGAAATATTTACAGAGGCAGTGTGTCATTCAAACCAAGACTTACTCACATAGAACCTGTGTGTTTTTATGTGCGTTGGGCAATGTCAGCCAGGGAACAGCAACTAAGCTGTAGCCTGAGTCAGGTAAAACCTTGGCGGTGCCAGAACCCCGGAGAGTGACAGTCTGGGTTCAGGTAGAGGTTGCGGTGCTGCGGGACTGGACACACAATCCAAAGAATCAAGAGTTTGCCTCAGACGAGTCTCTAAGACTCCAAGGCAAACGGCTGAAAACAGCAAAAGACTACAATTGCTTGTAGTAAATCAGAAAAAAAACAACATAAAGGCCCTGTGCTGATGGAAACCCACAGAGCTCATTGTTGTGTTGGCAGGAGTTGAGCTTGTTGATTTCAGCACAGTGCAACTCCAGAAAGCCACTGCAGTCCACATACTTAAATGGAATGGGCAATGCTTGTGACCTTCTATTGTAGTAACATCACAGACTGAAATCATTGTCAACCAATTCCAAAGAATGGAATCAGTTTTCATTTAATTCAGTATGATCAGAAAGTTCATCATCAAATCAAACCAGGATCATTAAATGCAGTATGGGCAACAAAAAAATAAGTACAGCAGACCTACATCTTGGTTGATAATGATTGTGGTTAGCAAAAGATTGTTTTGGAATTGTGCAGTAATTATTTGTTCCTTTGATACTTGTTTGGTAATGACTTATTAATGACAGTTTATAATAAGCCAGACAGACACCTGCATTAAAGAAGGGCTAAGCAATGTTCTGTTTTTTCTCTCACAAGCTCCCTCTAAAGACCACTGTATTGCATTGTATTGCACTGCATTCTATTGGAGGCGGTCCACGCTGCTGAACATTGCAAGTGCTGTATCTACCGCTATAGGCCACGGTGGCGCATTCTACACCGTTCGTTCGCCGTGTAATGACTCATTTTAGCATCCTAAACAGTAGGAAATGGATTAATTAAATGAAAAATGTTGCATATAGTGGGCCTTTAACAACACACCACTGGGAGGGCAACCAGAGGGGTTGGTAAACGAAAAGTAAGGACATTAACACACAGCTTCTTAAAGCCACTACGTGTAGAATTTATCCTCTATTTATCTTCGTCTTTTATTAAAAATACATTTTTTATTTTAAAAATATAATGTAAAACGATGGTAATTACCTCCATGAATATATTGTAGTGTTCCTGTAAACTTGGTAATTTCCATTTATATAGAGATGTGGCTGGGTACCAAATGAGAATATCCATTTTGTGCCGCCATTTTCAAAATGAGGACCATTGGAAATCAGGACCGTGGAAAGGGAAGGGCTAATACATTTTATTCAAACGTGTGCAGTATACCACTTCGCCGATAGATGGGAGAAATTCTCATACGAAAAAAATAAAACTTACACATAGTGGGTTTAATATTCTAATTTGTAAACACAATGTGCTTTCTTTCCTCTGTGCAGGCATTCTCTTTGGTGTTATTACAGGCAATCGAGTGTTAATTACCCCTTTCAAAACAAGCTTCAATATTTGCAGCAGTCTGTCATTTGGTCATGAGGAAATTATCAACTGGGCTCCCAACACATAACAACCCATAAATGCTGAAAAACAAGGAAAACTGGAAATTCAATTTGCTGCTTCCTCATTACGTCTGATGTCGTTGAACGTACACCACATGGCTTGCATTTATGTTTTCATTTAGCACGTTGAAGAGGAACCAGATGTTTACAGGCATGTGAGGGAGAGAGCAAGTCTCAACATGCTTTAAGTTGATGTAGATATTGAGATCAAAAGATGATTGTGGCTCTGGAGTGTCGTTTGGCGGCCAGGGTGAGACAGTCGTACTGTGAGGCAAGTGTATCAGACCAGTTGCTAAAAACATGATCTTGAAACAAGCCTTGCAGAGTGTGACAAAAGTGAGGACAAACAAAGTAACAATGTACAGCAGCTGTCAAATGTTACAAGCCCAGAGGGTAAATGGTGATGTCCAGGATAAATATAAAAAAAAAAGACCATTCGCATATAAACTCACAGCACAATTTGCTCTCAGCACAAGCTCACGCACCCAGACCTAAAAAAACGATTACTTTCATCTGCAACGGGTTTGGTTTGAGTAAACATTCCCCTCATTACATCTCGAATCCCTTTGGTCTTGACTGATAATTCGAGCTAGGGAGCATCAGCACAAGTATATTTCATGCCAAATACTTTGTCTATCACTAGAAATACCACCTTCGTTTTTGATAGACGAGATGTAGTCAGACACATTGAAAGACAGTCCCAAAATAGTAATGTAACCATGACGTTTTCCCCTATCTCAGATGGTTTCCTTAAGAGCTGATAACCGTCTGGGTGAGAAGTTGTCAGCCAAGGAAAGCAGTGTGTAAAGGCCAGATCAAGGCGGACAAGCATGAGACCAGCCGGGACGTATGCTGTCTGTAGAGGATCGGTGCAAATGTCTTCAGGAAATAACCAACACTTAAAAAAACTGCTTCATGTTCAGAGTCTAACAAATTACAGTCCTGTTTTTTCCTCTTGCACTTTGGAAGAATCACCATAACAGCTGTTTTCACAGCTGTTCTTGAGGTAAAGTCTGAAGTAGTCTGTAAATATGCTCTGTAAATATGAAAAATGAAATTATTTCATTAAACAAGTAATGGGCGTGTTTTTTTTGTTTTTTTTTTTGCTAATGACAACAACATTAAGATGCTGTGTAGGCTGCCATATTTATTTCATTTAGTACTAATTCATCCACTAAGATTTTGCCTTAAGGGGTCTGTATTTATAAATTAAAATGACATTCGACAGAACATTACACACACTTAAAAGTATTAATTTTGTATCCTTGCATAATTACAGCAATTAGTCTTGTCACATTAAAACCAATAACTAAAAAAAAAATATAATGGTGAACTCTGTTTTTTGAACAGATGCAAAATGTCCATCACTACTTTCCAACATACTTTGAATCCATCATATTACAACATGCACGCCTTTCTTACAAATTTTCCATTGTTCAGAAGTACCTACTGGCTAATGACACAGTGCTTGTGAAATGAGGACAGCGTCTAATGTTTATTTGCCTGAGCTATTAAATAAGGGTGTTTTCCATCCATTAAAATGGAATAATATAATAGATATAATCCCACCATGATTAGTTATTCCTATAATGAGGCACCAGTGTGCTCTGCTTAATAATGCCTCTGTTGTTTGAGCTAATGATCAGACTTCAACGTTGCTTCTAGTGCTGCAGACTAATGAATTGTAAGTGAAATGTTTCCATTTTATATTTCCACCGCAATTATGGCATTAGCCTTCATATATGTATCATAAACTGTAACTGTGATGAAGTGGATCGTGGTTAAAACATAAAGAGGAACGTGCCAATGAAAAACACTGTCTTTATCCAAAACCCTTTTTTCATTTTCAGAGAAGGCTGCTGGCGTGCAAAGACTCCAGACGATTGGAATTTCAACATTTTGGTTTTGCGTGTGTGAGTGTGCATGTTTGTATGTGTGTGTGTCTGAAAGAGAGAGAGAGACAGATAGTATCTGATGTGATTGTACAAAGCGCTTCTTCTAAGCCAACCTGAGCGCGGTGTTGAAACATATTTACTGCAACCGCAGACACATTTCGCAGGTTCTCAGGATTATCTTCAAAATCTCAGAGTGACGCTGTCAGCGGCTAAGATCATTCCAAACTCATTCCAAATTCTAGGCTCTGGTCTGGGACCTCAGATTCCAGTGGAGGGTCAGATAGGGCCAATCATCTCGATCAGCCTAGATGTCCATTAGGCTTAAGGTGTTAAAGAAATCAAATCATCATTATTAAAAAACAAAAACATTACACTTACCTGTCAGCAGGGCAACATAAAGAAAATTCTGAGCGATTTTACGGGAACCGGTTGTCATTCCACTTCTCTTAGTATTACATAAATATGACATAAGAGTACATATTCTTTTGATCCTGTGAAAAACTTTGGTCTAACTTTGGTGAATGAGGTGAAACACACACTAGGCTCCCTGCTACAATGGCCTAGGGAGCAGTGAGGACTTAGATGTCTTGCTCAAGGACCCTTCAGCTGCTGTATACTAGTCAGGGAATAAATTGGCAAACCTTTGGTCCCAAGCCCCAGGCTATAGCAGACCTGCGAGGATCAGCGGCCTGTAAGCGCATTCTTACAGAACAGATCAAGGAAACCTTGAGTTAAAAAATCTATGTTGAGTTGGGGATCCCTGGCATTCTCAGATTTCAACATGAACTGTATTTGCTACAGGTTGTTACAAGTATTGATGAAGGGTTAGATTGAGTTTGGTTGTAAGTCTTAAGTCCAAGCCAAATAAGTCATTAAGTCTTTCTTCATCCAGCTGTCAAACGCCAAATCCAGTTATAAGACAGGATAGACATTCATCCGAACTATTTAGCTAAAGACCCAGATCTTGTCTAGAAAAACATCCATATTTCACCTCAGTGGAATCTCTGACAACCCCCCTTTGAATCATTTCATGATGATGCATAAAAAAGGATTATCTGAAATCCCCCCTTGGTCTCATGCCACATTCCAGAGACATTCAAAACGTCATTTTTTTAATTATTTGTTTTGTTTTATTTCCCCCTCATTTTTTTGTTCTTGCACATGATGAACCAATCTCTGTTTTGTCCATCTTCAGCATCCGCACCCTTATGCATTGCCAATCAGCTTAGGCACGCCAGAAGAGAGTAAGCCGATGCTAAACTAAGCTGACAGCGGGTGATGAGCATAAGAAACACACAGAAAAAGGCAAAACGCCTCTCCGGCATCAGCCAACGAGCTCATCAGCAATACACAGCAGCAGAGTATGAACTGAATAGGAAAGCCCTTCAAAAACCACAGTCTGATGCAGTGTGCTACTTCTAAAAAGTCACTTCTCATCTAGGGATACCTTACTAAGGATGAGTACAATTTTGCTAACTCTTGCTACAGTTCATGATTCTGTCAGCTTCAGTTCTATGGGTGTGCTACTTTCTAAAAAGTCACTTGTCATCTAGGGATACCTCACTCAAGGATTCAAGGAATTTATTGTCACATACTTTTTTCAAAAGGTTTATGTAGTGAAATTATGGATGTTGTCTGTCTATTGTGTATAAAAAGATGGGTTTAGAATAAGGCAAAGTAAAGTAATAGGTGTGTGTGTGTGTGTTTGTGTGTGTATGTATGGGGGGGGGGGGGGGGGTGATAGAGATGGAAATGGCCTACAGTATGAAGGTTAGTGTGGAGAGAGTTAACAGTTATTGCATTAGCACTACTCCCAATCATTAACAAGGGGCACCCAAGAGCAAAAGGGGCAAGAAAAAACTCTGGGCAGAATCACGACTCAAGGGGTCCCAACTGCCAGAGGTCATGTGTAAGAAGGAGTGAAGGGGTAGGGGACCTGTCTCTAATGTATATAGGGGTATTGGCCAGTGTACAGCATGTATGTGGTTGGGAGGGCACTGTTGACTAGCCTGATATGATCATCCGCTTTCACTTTGTTTCACTTCGTGCAAAGCGTCTGAGAACCAGCCATAGGCATTAGTTTTCATGACGGTGGGCGGGATACTTTCTGCTTCAACCAATGGCTACTGCTTGGTCGTGACGTATGCTATTTCAAATTGGGCGCTAGAGTTCAATTCTGATTCGCCGACACGATTTCTTGTCGGAGAAAACCAAAGCTTGAGTTCCCTGACTAGTATGTAGGTTAATGAAATTAACCGTTACCACTAGGCGGCGTTAGCCTGGCTAACTGTTGACAGCAAAGGCTTCAGTTCTATGGGTGTGCTACTTTCTAAAAAGTCACTTGTCATCTAGGGATAACTTACTAAGGACGACCATAGTTTTGCAAACTCTTGCTACAGTTTGTGTGAAAAGCCAAAGAGCCATGATTCTGTCAGCTTCAGTTTTATGGGTGTGGGGCAGCTGCAGTGGACCTCACAGGCTGACCATCTCTGGTCCACCGCACCCAGAATCAGCATGTTTGGACAACTCTCAGCCAAAGTGTTAAAAATGCTGATGTGGTTTGCCGCTTGAACACTGATGGAGGGGGACAGAAATTCCTTTAATTATTCATTAAAGCATTCTTTCATCAACTTGGTTTACACAAGCAGATTCAGATTTTCTTTTTCATCTATGGCCAAACTGGCAGACTTAATTGTGGCAGGACAACACGCAAGCAGACCTAAGAAACTAATTGGTAAAAATATGCTGTGTCACGGATCCACAACGTATGGTGGATACACTAACTAAACAATAGTCGATTGCTCCAGGATACTGACAGCTGATGTTTGTTTTTCACTGTATTGTAGGCCAGGGCTTTTCAATTAAAATTTCATTTAAAAGCCAAAATCTTAAATGGGGCCGGCAGAAACTCTGAGTAGAAAACATTTTTACCCTTCAAATTGACAACATTAAATACTTTAAAAAAAAACTGAAGATGCATGGAATTTGCTAAATGTAGTTGGGGTGGAGGGGGAGGCAAAGTAACCAGCTTACTAGGGTAAGGTCTTTTTCTGATATTCTGTAAAAGACCTAAGTTACGTTCTGTAGGCCCATGAATGTTTTTTTACTTTTATGGCTGGAGCGTCATCTGGGCCACATGTGGGTCACGTCTGGGCCACATGTGGCCCGCTGGCCGCCAATTGAATAGGCCTGCTGTAGGCCATATCAAAAAGTGCATCAATGAATTTCTATGTGTATTTTTGCAGTGCACTAAGACCAAAAGATTTGGACATCAATTAGTACATGTAAGGATAAAATATACAGTATATATTTGAAATAAGATCACCTATACAGTAGGTATTTATGTGGGCTATAGTTATGACTAAATTTAATGGTGCTTATTTCTTGCTTTGTGACAGTTTTCATGGTGATTCACTAACAACTATTTGTAGTGTTGTATTTACAAAACCTTCCACACTTTCAAAACTTCAAAACATTAGAAAAAACTATAGAAAACACAATGAGGTAAATGAAGTGCTACATACACATAAATGTGATGGAATGCTAGATTGATAATTTGGTCTGCTAAAGTTATTGTTTACATGTTGAGCTGTGTATCTAAAACTGAAGAAAAAAAAGTATTTTCAGGTCCTGAAAGGTCCACAGGGTGGCAGTGAACACCTAACCAATATGGAGGCATTTCTGTGAAGTCAGCTTGCCAACAATTATGTGGACAGGCAGGTTCATTTAAGGATGCCATAGCATACGCAAATAGTTCTATTCCACTGTACAGTTTTGGTGCAAGGTCATCATAAAGCGAGTTCAAAATTTACTTAGTATGGTGCATGTGCGTCTAGTATGTATTGTAATGTAAGTTGTGGCTTTGAGTTCTCTTTTTTGGGGGGTATCATGTCTATGTTTAGTAAAACCACACAGTATTTAATAGTCTGAGTAGAGTTAGTTGAGAAACTGATGCTGCATGCATAAATGATTCTGTACCGACTGCTTTGTGTCTGTGATGAGCCCACCACACAGCTCAGTCAAGGAGCTCGTTCCACTTTCAAAAGGGGGTAAATTGTTCCCAGGCTGAGGTCTGCATGTTTCTGAAGTCTCAATAGGCCCACATGCCCAGCTGCAAGCTGTGTTCGGCCTATGCCAGGGCCATGATTGAGGTCTCAGATGCCCTGTGCCAAGAATCACAACTGCTGGAATGCCTGGATGCAGGCTCCCCCTTTTTCACTTAATTCCTCACTGAGTGACCATAAAAGGCAGAGAGACGTGTTCAAAAGACCCATTACATATGGGAAAGGTCCAGGACATTTCCAGTCATTTAGAGGTAACAGGAACATCAGCTATCTGGAGATACATTCCCAATAAATGTCACATTTATGTTAAACAGACACTTTTAACAGTCTTGTATTCAGCAAAGCAAATCACCAGAACTTTTTGCCTGCATTACATTATATGTTTCTGTAAAGAAGGATATAGCACAGATTTGATTTTTCATTATTTTTATTTACATTTACATATTTAATTATATGCAGGGGAAAAATATAAATATGTTTATGTAGACCTGGAAGATTCCATCGTGTTTGAAATTGGTAAAGCAGGTAGTCCACAGAAGTTTAAAGGCCCACTATGCAACATTTTTTATTTAATTAATCTGTTTCATACTGTTTAGGATGCTAAAATTTGTCATTACACGGCGAACGAACGGTGTAGAATGCGCCACCGTGGCCAATAGCGGTAGATACAGCACTTGCAATGTTCAGCAGCGTGGACCGCCTCCAATAGAATGCAGTGCAATACAATGCAATACAGCGGGCTTTAGAGGGAGCTCGTGAGAGAAAAACAGAATGTTGCTTGGTGCCGGTTTAAGGGTTTTGAGTTGAAGGGTTTTAGTGCCACCATGAGGAGTAACTATGGAACTACATACACTATCATTTGATAACTCCAGTACATTTAGATTAGATTATATAAGATTCAACTGTCATTGTCATTACACATGTATAAATACAGGGTAATAGAATGTTGTTTAGCATTTAATCATAAATGCAACAGTACAGTAAGTGCAAGATATAAATTACAGTATAAGGTAGAGTGAGTCTACCTGTAGTAGTAAATGAGGGCAGTGTGAACAGGTAAATAGTTTTGATAGACATGATATACATAAGACATAAACAGATGTACCAGGTGTACTATACAACAATTATTATTACGTTATATATTTCATCACCCTTGTACCGTTTACACGGTACAGCTTGGGACAGGGACAAGGTACACTCACTCTGAGCACACGTTCAGGAATGACGTTCGGAGCAGCAGACCGATGTGGGTGCTACAAAGGAATGCAAATGCCAGAATTCATTTTTACAAATTAGAGTGAAATTTCTTGCAAAGCTTCTCACATCCTTGATGGTTGTCCAGTACCAATTTCAGCACCAAAAAATACACTCCTCCAAAATACATTAGTTTTTTTGTACTTATTTCCAACAAAATATCTAAATATTCACCAATGTATTTTGGAGGAAATAAAACATTCACCAATAGCACTGGAGGAGCTATTGACCAATGCTAATAACAAGGATTTTCTCAAATTCTCTTCTCCCCCTTTCTCTAAGTTGAACTGGTTTAATTTGTCACATACATTTTAAAGCATGGAAGTGGATGAGGAAGATCCTTTGCTCTGTGCTCCACAGAGAGGGGAAATCAAGTACTTTAAATAAAAAAGAAAATGCAATAGAATAAACACAGTAGAAAAATATAGTTTGAAAAGAACACTGAACTTCACCCCAACTGAAGAAGGGAGGACTATTTAGAGGTCTCTGAATCATATGAATAAAATAAAATGCTCCTTAGCCTTTCAGACCTAATGTTTATGAAGCTAGATTCTAAAACCAACTACCAGATGAGTTTAAAAATGTTCCCACAATTCCTATTTTAAGCTAAAGACTAAGATCTGTCATGTATTTACTTTACTGATCTTGTTTTACTCTTTTATATTTCTGTGAAGTACATTGAAATGCCTTACCTAATATTTAGAATGCAGCGCTATCTGGTCAATGTCAGCAGGGATGAGAGGCATCTTGCATAGTTCTCCAAGCCCTCAACCCCACCCTCTTGATGTTGTACAAAACACCTCTTGATAAATAGCACATTTTGATTTTTAAAATAAAAAAATATATAAACTGTCTCTCAAGCAAATGCACAGTATTTCCAAACATTGATATACTGTGCATACATTAAATGCCCACTATGCAACATTTTTCATTTAAGTTTCATACTGTTTAGGATGCTAAAATGAGTCATTACACGGCGAACAAACGGTGTAGAATGCGCCACCGTGTCCAATAGCGGTAGATACAGCACTTGCAATGTTCAGCAGCGTGGTCCGCTTCCAATAGAATGCAGTGCAATACAATGCAATACAGCGGGCTTTAGAGGGAGCTCGTGAGAGAGAAAAACAGAATGTTGCTTAGCCCCTATTTAATACATAGCTACTTTTGATGCCATAAATTGAAATTTATATTCTGTAATATCCTTTGGTCATCTGCACACACAGCTCTTTGAAAATTAACCCAAAAATATTCAATGCGGTTTAAATCAAGGAATTATTTATGGCCATTCCAAAGCCTTCAGCGTGTTGGAGAAGCCATTCACTTTTCAACTTCAGCTGTTTTAGAGATGGTGTGATATTTGCTTTAAGAAGTAGTGTAATCCATTCCTCCCTCCACCTGTGCGATGTTTCCTGTTTCACTGGCAACACAACTGCAGAGGTCAGAGCATGATAGATCCTCCCCCCAGATTAGATAGTGGTGGGCAAGGTATTCTTTCCCTGTAATGCTTATCCTTTTTTCTCCAAATATGCCTTTGCTGATTGTGGCCAGATAGTTTTTATTTTAACTTTCTTCAGTCCACAGGCTTCTGTAGATATTCTGATGTTGAATTTTATCATTTCAATCTTTCTTCTGTTGACTCTTCCATGAAACATCGCTGCACAGTGGAACAGTGCACCTGCACTCCTGAGTTTCCTAAATCTTCCAGCAGATTTTTTGGAGTACAAACAGATTTTTGTAGTACAACATTTCTTTCTGACCAGCATACCAGCACCTCTTCCTAAGGGTTTTTTGGACTTTCAGATCTCACCTTAACCTCCACAGTTGACACTCAGTGAACTGCCATCTCTTTTACATTTCTCACTATAGGAAACTGTAAGCTAATTTGCAATACGTGTAGAGTTCTCCTGTATTATGGCCATCAATAGCTTTCTTTTTCAAGGTCTTACACAACATCTTAGAGGAACCCATGGTTTTTGTTGAGTATCCACGGGGTGTGCATAAGGTTTGAGTATTTGTGAAGCTTTGAAATTTGCATAAGCTGACATTTACTGACAGTTGTTTCCATGCATCAGATGCAAAGAGCTGAAGGTCTGAAACCCTGTGGCATAATAATATTTTTATGTATTTATTTATTTTTATTTATGGCACAAAAACTATGCCCTCACGATTGCTGAAAACAGTTTGGATTTGGTCCATTTTGAGATACATTTTTAAACATGCCTCAAATGTGTTATCCATGGAGGGGTGTCCAAACTTTTGCAGAACACTGTATGTATTTTCCAATATTGGGAGGGAGGCTCTGATGGTCTGCCCGGCTGAGTGCACCACTTTCTACAAAGTGGCCCGCTGTCAGGCCGTACAGTTTCCATACCAAGCAGGCAGTGATGCAAATAGTAAGAACACCCGTAACAGCTGAGGAGCAGAGTGTGTAGAAGGTCTTCAAGATGAGGAAAACTTAAGCTTCCTCTACCCCTGCCTGCATCTTCCTACCGGGTGTTGTCTGTGCAATGTCCAGGAGAGATCCACATGAGTTAGCCTACACTGTAAGAAACAAAAAGCTGTGACGTTTAAAAATTCAAGGCAACTTAATGCACAGAATTTTTAAGTTTACACAACACAAAAACTAACATTTCTCCGGTTTAAAAAACTAACTAACATTTCTAGGGTCTAAAAAACTTAGAAATGTTAGTTTTTGTGTTGTGTAAAACTCAAAAATTCTGTGCATCAAGTTGCCTTGAATTTTTAAATGTCAGCTTTTTTTTTTTTCTTTTTCATATCAGCAAAAGAAGGATCAGCTAGTCATCCTCTGTAGCGGATCACACCTTAGGCCATAAACGGACACTATACACTTCCAAAACATTGAGGCACGTTGAATCCTGAAAATTGAGTTTTTCTCATATTCATTTTCTGTTAAACGGGTCGCCATGTAACTAGGTCAGTTTGACTACGAACAACAAACATTTTGTCCTGATTCTTTATTCCCTTTCTCACTGATGCATGGGTGTGATGCTGTTTGAGTGAAATGCTAGTTTGCACTGCCATCTTGCGGCTTGATTTTTATTGAAAGTGTTGAATTGCCTGTCTGTCGCCAGCAGAAAAGTAAATTAATGAACTTTGCAAGCAGTTAGTTCAATGGCTAATTTGATTTCGCATTATGTGCATAATGCACCATACAGACATCATCTGTCTAGTGTGCTCTAAAGTTTATTAGCCTACAGAACATATATTACAAAGATATGATTAGGCTACTCCTTTTGAATACGCTGCATGTGCAAGAGAACCGCTGAGTTAATAACTCCAGTCGCGGTAATCACATGCTATGCTACATCAGAAATCTTGGGATTTTCATTTGAACGCCCCGCCCCCTGACAGAATGCGAACTTCCCATCATTTGCTAAGGGCAAAAATAGGTAGCCTACGGTAACATCAGCAGTCTCACAACAAACATACTTTTATCGACAAAAGATTCGACCTTACCTTCATTATAGTATTCATCAAGCTGCTCTGTATGACAGGCCCTACCGTATTCATATGGTGTGATAAAAACTGGCACAACTTAGGGATACATATTTCAACCTATTTTCGCAACATGACATGGATGCATGCCAGGACAACTTAGAGGCGAACCGCATGGTTTCGTGCGACTTTACTATCGTACTTTGAAGGCGTCTCCCATGGTGCATCCGCCCTTACGCAGTACGCACCAGGCAGCTTCAAACGTGGGTGATGATTAACAGAAGACGGTGAAACATATTATATTATAACAATGGGAAAACATTTTCTTTGTCTACATGCTTTACTGGTTTTCCTGCATCATTGTTCACAAATTAGTGCGTTTAATTTGGACATTATTAAGCCGTTGGTGTATTCTGGCCCACCTGACAGCTATTTTGGATACTCAGTGGACTTCTTCAAACCGGATAACCCGTAAGTTACCTCTGTTTTTTTAACACATCCTTTCCGGGCAATTTTATCGATTTATTATGCCTTAAAACTAAATACACTTGGTCCTCTCTCACCAGGTTAAATCTTCTTGTTGGAGCTCCCAAATCAAACACATCCTCATCAGCTGCTGTGGTCGAGCGTGGTGCCGTGTACAGTTGTTCTTGGCAAAATGCAAAATGCGAGCAAATGGAATTTGACAATACAAGTGAGTAGCGTGAATGATGTTCTGGGAAAAAATTTTTTTCGTGGAATTTGAAAAGGCATTATGCACAATGACTATTTGATACTGTGTTTGAAACACTGCTCGAAGTGTGTACAGTCTGCGTTTTGATGTACACAATAAAGTAAACTGATCCCCATATAATATGATTGTTTGTGGTTATTGTTGGAAACACTTAGTGTTAAAGAGTGTAGCACAATGGACTTTTTCGTGTTATAACTTGACCTGGAATGAGGAGCATGAGAGCGCGTCAGCGACTGGGGCAATAACCAAAAACACAACGCGGAAGGAGAGAAGAGCTCTCGTCTAATTTCCTGAAAGTTTTGCAGGTCTCTTTATTCTTAAACAAAATTAACCTAAATTTTATTGTATCACATTTCGGATGATCTGTATGATTTCGGGAACAGTAATTTGTTGGTCTGTAATGAAGAGCCAGTCTAAGCATAAGTAAAATTTTCCTAAAGTGATGGGGCAATTCAGGTGTAAGCCTACATGTAGAGCTCTGCTGTAACCACCAAGTCACAGTTGAGTTCATGTCTTGTCATGCCTTACCTGCTCTGACTACACTGTGTGTGCTGAATCTATCACTCTAATGTTTCTGATGTAATGACTTATTATTTTCTTGCGAAATTATGATAAAGGAGATATGAGATCCTAATATCAACCCACCCCAAATCCAGCAGTCTTTAACCTTCAAAAACCTTAAAAAAATCCTAATAACATGACCAAATAAAAAAAAAAATCAATTAAATGATTAAAGGTTTAGATGTGTAGGCCTACTGGAAATCACTCATTGTGTTCTGAAATTTTTGTGAGGACATATTTTTTAGACATAGCTTAACCAGCTCCAGTTGACTTAGTACTAACTTATGTGAAGGTGTTAATGTTGATGTGATATGAGCAGACTGATAAATCCATGTTATAAATATTTGCACTGGACTACCTGGACTGTCTTCATGGTAAAACGTTCTGGGCAGCACTAATGAACTTCTGTTCTTCTGCAGATGATCGCAGCACTACTCTGGGAAGAGAGTTCAAGTCGTTTCAGTGGTTTGGTGCTACAGTGCGTTCAGACGGCGAGCACATATTGGTGAGCACTGCACTGGCGAGTTGGTAACAGTGGGAGGGTGTTTTTTGCTGTCCTAGGTAAAGCTGCTACCATGTGCTCACTTGGTTCACCGTATGCTTTCTCAGGCCTGTGCTCCTTTGTATCATTGGACCACGCCCAAGTTCTCTGACCGAGAGACAGTAGGAACCTGCTACCTCAAGAAAGGAGGCAAGACTGTGGAATATTCGCCTTGTCGGACCAGTATGTATAAAACACACTGATGTACTCACAATGGTTGCAAGAGAAGAATTCATTACTTTGTCACTTATGGACAATAATCATGGAAAATATCTGACATGTCCTGTTTAAATCACTTAAAAGAAAACACACTGAGTATTTTTTCACTTGAAGTAAGATGCATGAAGTTTTACAGTGGTGTTAAATGTCATTTTGTTTTGTCAGTGTCTAATGATCATGTTATAAATGTACTGAATATAGTGAACAAGATAACACTGAATAGGGCAATAATATGAATCACATGAATACTTGTTAAAAAAGTGAATCCTTCTGTATTTCCTGTATCTCTGAAAGCTTTTACTTATAACTGTTCAAGAGCATGAATATAGCATTGTCCTGGAGGAGACGTTTAAATTGAGTTAGATGGTCAGTTGAAACTGATTAAGTTGAATTACTTAAACCAGCTAGTGGGCGTAATGGACCTTGGATCTAGCAAAACAGTTTTAAAACGGTCTGTTTCAGCGCTGTTCCCCTTCTAATGCACACCAATATGTTTGTATTTGTTTGCTTGTGCTTGCAGATTCTTATGCTCCTTTGGGTCAAGGATTTTGTGAAGCTGGATTCAGTGCAGGTTTTGTGAAAGTATGCTTTGACTCTACTACTTACAAGGTTTTATCATGGCTCATTCTTTTATTCTACAGCCCATATCGGCTTTTCTAAGTGGTACAATATAGTAGTACAGTGCATTAAAGGTCTCATTCCATCGTATTTTCATTAATTTTGTGGTGGACTCTTGTCTAAAATAATGTCATGAGAGTTGGTTTCGACAAAAAAAATGCTGTGGTTGTCTTGATTCAAGCTATTTTAGTTAGGTGAAAACGAGAGCAGGGATAGCTCGAGAGGATTCTAATGAATATTAATGATATGCAAATGTATCGCCTCTGATTGGCTAACAACACTGTGACGCTCCCTCTAGTGGGTCTGTCTGCAGGCAGCCTAACGTTTTCTTGAGGGCGGGTTAACTGCATAGCTAAAGTTCAAATTGACGTACATTTGTACAGCTTTTCCGATTCGCTCGTTTTTCCCTGCAGTTTTCTATCACAGGCGAATACAGACTACAGGGGTAGGAGAGCATTTTGATGTTGAGCATAGAAGTACAACTTGGGCTGACCTATGGTAATGTAAAAACATCAAGTCTTAAATGGTTTATTTTGGAAGGAGACCTTTAAGATCATCCAAAGTGTACAGAAGCACATATTTAGTACATTTACTATGACTAGTTCAAGTGAGATTAGACTTGTTCTGTATTGTAGACTACTTATTTGCTAACACTTAAGTCCATAAAATTTGAATGTGTACATAATTTGTATAAAAATGCTGTATTGTACAGTAGGTCAAGCAGCTGTGCTTTTTAAATTAGTGTAGAGGTTTCCCTGAAGGTCGAATGTAAATGTTCTATAAAATGTAAATTTTCTATAATTGTGTGTGTTGTATCATATTCGTTTGGATGTCTTTATCATCTTCATGTTTTTCATGTTGTCTTGCAGAATGAGAAGAGAAGAGTGGTGGTTGGAGGACCTGGTAGTTACTATTGGCAAGGTAAATTTTTAGATTGTGTTTTATCGATATATTGTGTGTAATATAGTTCTGCCTCTTAAATTTGACTACTCAGGTTCCTAATTTAAATGGTGGACAAAGTTTAAACACTTAAATCAGAGTAATTTATGAATTTATTTTTCATGGACATTGACATTGCACGACTTTAAACACATGGGGTATTAACATAATCAGATTTGATGGTCATACTGTAGATGATCCCAATACTGTTTGAAATAACATTCATTTCGGTTTATAGGGCAGCTAATCTCGGACGACATTTCAGAAGTCTTTACCAGGGTCAATGACCAGTTTATTACACCATATGGGAACCAACTCTACACACTGTCATCTGGTCCACGCTTCGATGACAGTTATCTTGGTAAGGCCACAGTCTGTTGAACAGTGATGCTGTAAGCTTGACTATTTCTGTGGTTGTTCAAGATCTTCAAGGTCTTACTGAACTTTTTTTGAGAGAATAAACATGTTGTCTTTTTACAGGATATTCTCTTGCAGTTGGTGATTTTGATAATGATGGACAAGATGGTATGCACAAATGCCATATCTCTACAATCACACACTTATATTAGCTTATTTAACCTCACACAGTTGAATGATTCTTTCTGTCTCCTTCGTCCTCTTTCTAGACTACATCACAGGGGTGCCTAGAGGAGAGAATGTTCTTGGTTATGTAAGAAACATTTTTTTCCAGATTTGATTCATTGATCCTGAATCTATAATGCAATTACATTGTTACTACAAACAGAAACAAACTCATAATAACTTTTGCTTTGGACTATAGGTTACGATATTTAATGGAAGAAACATGGAGTCCATGGTCAACTTCACTGGAACACAGGTATGTGATTTTAACATGTCCGTTCTGTACAAAAGGCCCAGGTATGAAGTTGGGGTTAACTCTTTTTCTCTTGGTAGATGGCAGCCTACTTTGGTTATGCTGTGGAAGCTGTTGACATAAATAATGACGGGTAAGTACTGAAGTAATCTAAGTAAGAAGTAATTGCTAAGTAAGTTAGCAATTATGGTGTTTATCTTTCAATGCCTTTTTGTTTATGCATTCTTGTCTTGCATCACATTCTTCATGCTGTCTTTCCTTCACCTTTTCTCTCTGTTCTCAGACACTTAGATGTGTTTGCAGGTGCTCCTCTCTTTATGAGCAGAGCCTCCGGTACACGCAAGGAGTTTGGGCAAGTGTCTCTATATCTGGGCCTTGCTGGGTTTGCGTTCAAGGAACCAGTCCAGCTAAATGGCTTGGAGGCGTATGGCCGCTTTGGCACTGCCATTACCTCACTTGGTGATCTTGACCAGGATGGGTACAATGGTGAGTAACGTATGCGTGTGTTACTGTAACATCTGTTGCAGTGACAGAGGTACTGCTATTGATAGAGGTACGTTTAAGAATCAATGTGAATCAGTCAATAGCCCTGTTGCTCAAAGTCAGTTAATGCTCTCGATGGAAAAAAATGAAAATAAAATCTAATGCAACATAGATTGAATAACAAACTATTTAGGCATAGCCCAAAACAGTACATAAGTTACTGTACCCCATTAACTTATACATTACTTATATATTAGTATTTATTGACTGTTCACCATTTGCTCTATGTTGTATAAATTTTTTGGTTTGATAGCAAAAACAGGGCTATATTTGACTTATATCTAATTTCTCCTTGGTAGACATTTTAAAGTGTCTTCTTTCTCACCCTCAGACATAGCCATCTCTGCTCCGTACGGCGGTGCTGATGAAAAGGGTGTGGTGTATGTGTATAATGGAAGAGCCAGTGGCATCGGACTCACGGCCTCTCAGGTTCTCCAGGGCCAGTGGGCCTCCACATCCATTGTTTCCCCAAGTTTTGGGTTCTCGCTTCAGGGAGCAACTGACATTGACAAAAATGGCTACCCAGGTGCTGTGACCATTCATTCACTAGTGCATTGGTTCTCATATTGTAAGGAGTCTTCTGATTCCAATTCTGGCCAATGATGTTTGAGAACCCCTGGACTGGTACTTGATAAGAGTCCATAGAGAGGTTCAGCCCAAGCTGTTTTTGTGCCACTTTTCCAATGTATCAAATAAACGTGTAAAAATGTATAACATGAATGTATTTTTTGAAAAATGATAGTCTTATAAGTCTTATTAAGTTGCTGTGATCTAAATAAACAGATTTGATGGTGGGAGCCTTTGGAGCAGATAAAGTCGTTTTATACAGGTACAAGAAAAAGTTGTTTATCTCTCTTTGATAATCATGCATATATTGTGTGTATATTTGATAATCAATCATATTTACATCTCCAAACATGCATTGTGTGCTTTTCTCTACTCAGAGCTCGTCCTGTTATTATCACAAATATAACTCTGGAAATCATCCCTCAAGTCCTAAATTTAGAAGACAAAACATGCACTCCTCCTGGTACAACTACCGCTGTCACCTGGTATGATTAATTTTGTGGAGAGCTGTGTTTTAATTTAGTGTTTATCTCTGTGTGTGTGTGTGTATGCACATGATCTATGTATGTATTTATTTATGTATGTATGTTTATTTATTTATTTCAGTTTCAAGGTCAAATACTGTCTAAAGGCCAAAGCCAAGGGTACGGGGGTGCCTATTTCATTCAGTAGGTGACCTTCAAGCAGCCCTCAATTGATATTTGAAGTCTTTTTGTTCAGTATTTCAACTATAGACAGAAATTTTGGTTTGTACAGTGTGCCAATTAATGATACATAATTATTACAATCCAGAAGAATTGTGTTTTAATCAGTCTCTTGTGTCTGCAGAGATGCAGGTTGATGTGCAACTTGATCGTCTCAAACTAAAGGGGGCGAAGAGAGCCCAATTTGTGGCCAACAAAGATTCCCAACAATCAGGCAAACTCGATGTGCCCAACACTAACCAGCTCGCCTGTAATGTTTTGGACGCCTTTGTCATTGTGAGTAATTAAGCTAAATTTAGCTACTCTTTCATTCATTTCAGGGAATGTTGTCCGGTTAATTCATATTAAGGGGGGTAGGGAACATTCAATGTTTGGGTGGCCCACAATTATTATTTGCCATAAGGCCCAGATTTTCTGGTGGTGTCTCTGATTCTTCTTTTTCGGATGACTTTTACTATTCTAACCAAGTGTTCTGTGTTTCAGGCTGATTCCGAGTTCCGGGACAAGATCACACCCATCTCTGTCTTCCTGGAGTACCAGATAGATTATGAAAGTGCGGCTGACCCGACCGGACTTCTACCTGTTCTTAACCAGCTTAGCCCAGGCAATACATCCAGACAGGTATGTGTCTCTACATGCATGTCCTGACACCTCCACAGCGAGCCGCATTAAAAACCACCAGTTATTAATGTGTCCTACCTCTTCATATGATCACCAAATCTGTTGTGATTCATGTACATGTTTTGAATCACCACTGTTTGGATAGTTGACTTTCTATTTGTGATTAGGCTAATTTCTTACTGGATTGTGGAGATGATAACATTTGTAAACCGGATCTACAACTCAGTGTAAAAAAGTAAGTCTACATATAGAGTATATACTTACTAATATACATTTGTTTGTGCTTGGAGACTGTGGGTTTCTGTCAAATGGATTTTCAAATTGCGCAACACTTTTTACTATGCTGTTTCTCTCTCTCTCTCACTCACTCTTCTCCCTCTCTGTATAAATATATGTCTCTCTGTACACTGCCCCTGTCTGTGCTTATTTCTTTGACTCCTAGTGATCGACAGCAGATGTATATAGGTGAGGAGCGCGCTCTCACTCTGGATGTGTCCGCACAGAACATTGGGGAGGGGGCGTACGAGGCCGAGCTTCATGTGTACATGCCCCCACAGGCACATTTCAGTCGAACTGTCCGCAATGAGGTACGGCCAGACAATTAATTCACACAGTGCACTTATAGTTTAAATCATTGCAATCTACAGCATAAAAAAGGCTGCTAGGGTAAGATTAGCACAGTTACAGGCTGGTCCTTAAATTCTATTGAGAAACACAGTTACAGGCATCGTAAGTCTATTGGGAAACACAGGATGTTTCAACACAATGTTCTTGTACTGACAAGCAGCTTCTGACAAGCAGGCTGTTTGCACTCATTGTGGATTTAGCAGAGCATTCATTAGCAAACCTCAAGGGATGCTAATTAACACTGCTAATTAACACTGCGTTATCCTCTATTATCATCCATCAGCAACAGTTTCTACTAAATGTTGTGTTAAACACTATAAATATTGTTGATATTTACTGATGCCAAGACTGTGTGGCCATACCGTAGCTTTTTTTCTGCTCTGGTACAGTAACCATGACACTTATTCAAAATCCCTGGCCTTAACTTTATGGGGTCAGGCCCAGCCTCGTTTGTCTTGTGCCTACAGACGTGAGAACCAGACCAGGGAGGTGGTGTGTGACCTCGGAAATCCCATGAAAGCAGGAACTTCAGTGAGTAGAGTTCTTTTTATAGTGGTGTAAACTCACTCAGCAGAACACCTTTTGCATCTGCAAGTAACTGTGAGACCCTCGTTTCTACTACAGCTCTCTACCAAACTGGAATTCACTGTCTATACGCTGTCGGATGACAGCACCGAGGTGAAGTTTGACCTGCAGATCCTCAGGTATTCTGACACCTCTCACATGCCACAGATAACCACTGCAACAATGGGGCAGCATCGTAAAGAAACAGTGTGTTTTTAAAAATGTCATCTTGTGTAAAATCATACATGAATGCTTCTTTAAAAGTGTTCATGAGCAACACTATTCTCACATTAAAGTTTTGCGCTTTAAATGACGGCATTACCTCTGTTGCCTCAGCTCCAATCAGTTCAATGGGAGAAGTGCTGTGGTCTCCACCACTACAAAATTAGCCGTGATGGCTGAGATGAATTTGCTCAGGTAATAGACACATCGGTGCACGGATTCAGACATCTAGTTTTGGTTTAAAAGTTTGAGGTAGAGTGTGTGTCAAGATACTAGATAACATGGTGTGTTTGTTGTTGAATTTAGTATTTCATCACCGGATCAGATCATTCTTCCCATTGCTAACTGGATGCCCAAAAGCCCACCGGAAACAGAAGATGACCTCGGTCCAATGGTACATCACACTTACGAGGTTTGTACAGCATAATTGTAAACACAACACTGAAAGAGGACATGCAAACAGACCAGAGAACAAGATTTTTACTTGCTAAATAAAAATAAATTCTGGACATTCTCAGCAATCTCTTGTTTCCCCATGTACCAGCTATATAACAATGGCCCAAGTGTAATCAGTAAGGCTATAATGGACGTTCAGTGGCCTCAGACGTTCAACAATGACACTTTGCTCTACATCACGTCGTATGATCCTGATGGACCCATCCAGTGCCACACAAATACCCCTGTGAACCCCCTCAACCTCACAGTAAGATCATTCATGCGGTAATGCAGATTACAATACAAACACTAAGTCTGACATCTTGTGAGTGGTTGTTTCTAATTAGGTGTCTGTAAGAATGTTCATGTCCTTGTAGAGTCCTGATGTGCAGAAAAATTACACAGAAAGCGGAGGCAGGGGAGAGACACGGACACGCCGTGATTTGGGAAACAGAGAAAGCACTAAGGAAGCTGCATCAGAACGGGTGATTTTGGTATGTGCCTGTGTTCAATACCAGTCAAAACTCTCTCTCTCTCTCTCTCTCTCTCTCTCTCTCTCTCTCTCTCTCTCACACACACACACACACACACACACACACACACGCTAGAACCAGCCTAAAAAGTCAAGCTTTGACTATACCTGAGCTTTTGAATGTTTGGCTCAAGACAAGGAAGTCTTTTAGCTCTACCCTCAAAATGAGACACGTTTTATTCATTCATTTGCTAGGAAATTGATTTAGGCTATCACATGCATATCTGTGATAACTTTATATATATATATATATATATATATATATATATATATTTTTTTTTTT
>JAGFZM010002304.1:441009-516482 GCA_017657215.1 Limnothrissa miodon
TTTTTCTTTTTAAAGATAGTGGTTAAACACACACATTTAAATATTAAAGATTGTTTGTTGTTCTGTTTACATGAAAAGTATGTCAAATGTCATATAAATGGCTTTAATGAAAGTATTTGTAATGCACATGCATTAAAACAATACATCCTTATTTTAGGACTGTAACAAAGTATCTTGTTCAGAAATAAAATGTGAAGTGGGTCGCCTGGAGGCAGGGAAGCGCGCCATTGTGTCCATTAAATCTCGCCTTGTTGTGGCCACATTCCTCAAGGTACTTGAACATCTGAAGGTTTATGTTCCTTTCTGTTTCTGTTTCTGTTTCTTACAATAGATTAAAGTCACTATGTGTAGGATTTATCTTCTATTTATCTTCGTCTTTTATTAAAAATACATTTTTTATTTTAAAAATATAATGTAAAAGGATGGTAATTACCTCCATGAATAAATTGTAGTGTTCCCGTAAACTTGGTAATTTCCATTTATATATAGATGTGGCTGGGTACCAAATAAGAATATCCATTTTGCGCCGCCATTTTCAAAATGAGGACCATGGGAAATGAGGACCGTGGGAAGGGAAGGGCTAATACATTTTATTCAAACGTGTGCAGTATACCACTTCACCGATAGATGGGAGAAATTCTCATACGAAAAAATTAAAACTTACACATAGTGGGTTTAAGATAAGATAAAGATAAGATAAACTTTATTGTCACGTCCAGCATGAAATTTGTCTCACCATGAACAAGGACAATCAGTTAATAAAAAAGAACATTAAAATAACACTTTGTTTCATAAATATAAGACACACAACCAGATACACACATACAGTACAATACTGATCGCACTAAGTTCTTTACTTTTTAGTTTTCCTTTGATCTTTTTGTTCGGATTTTGTGACATAGTTACTTAAAAATTGATCATTGTTGAGAGATGTTGATATGGACTCAGGTATGGATATGAATTTTGTGTCTGTCTGTATTCTCCCAGGCAGAAAATGTAAATCGGACGTACACTGTTGTTTCCTCTGCCTCCTTCACTGTAACAGAGATGCCATATAAAAATTTGATAGCTGAGCTACAAGCCAACTCGACCACTGTAAGTATTGTTCCTCGCATTAAATTAAAAGAGACTCCCCACACACACTTCACTCACCTACTGTACACACACAGACACACACACACCTGTGCTGTTTGAAGGTTGGGGAAAAAAATCATTGTCATCATGAAATGGTCACCAGATAATGCACACAACTGTCAACAATTGCACAAGGGCTGTCTTTTGGAGAAGCTTTGTCTCTGAATCTTTTGTGTCTGTGCAGGTAAGCACTTATGTGGATTCAGTGGTGATTGGTCATCCACTGCCTGTTCCTTCGTGGATAATTGCAGTTGCAGCCATATCAGGACTTCTTCTGTTGGCTCTGCTCATCTTTATCATGTATAAGGTGAGTCTCCAAAAAAGTTGGGAATATTATTCTCAAGCAAATATGTTGCTTTTATGCTTTGACAGTTATAGCATTTATTTTCATTTAACCTCTCAACTTAATGTGGTAATGTGGATTGTGGGCATTAAAAAAGCACTAGAATTCGAACAGATTTGATATGAAGGCAGCAGTTTCAAAATAGATTTGGAAAGAAGCCGACATTTTTTTTTTCAAGTTAGCATTAGGCTATAAGATTTCTGCCCTAGATTCAGAGAGATATTTCATTCCTCATCTGTTTTTACGATAGCTATCAGAATTATACTGGCTAATGTACACACTGGCTAATGTAGTCTAAATTATATCCCACCACAGCAGTCTTACCAAGTGAGTAGTCCTTTTATGGTGCACATCACTCCCCTAGCCTGAGCTGATCCTGCCAATCACTCTTGTAAATGTTTCGCTATGCAGTTCTGCTCTGATTGTCTGAGCTCTGTCCTTCTTTCAGTGTGGTTTCTTCAAGCGAACACGTCCCCCCCAGGAGGATCATGAGAAAGAGCAGCTCCAGCCGCCTGAGACAGGAGAAGCCAGTCCTGAGGGCTGAGTGGACTTGCCAAAGAACTAATACCATAGCAGCGGTGTGTTTTTGTTTTTGTCTTGTCTGTGGCACCTGAATCACTAAGCAACGGGTTAAGTGAACTGCCGGGTGACTTATGAGCACTGCTATTGCTTTAATGTCTGATACTTGAGTTGGTGTTGGGTTATGAATGTTTTTGTGTTGAAATACAAAAATGAGTGTCATTTGTTTTTCAAAACATGAGGAGTTATCATTTCAGTTTCAGGAAACTTCTGTAAAAATTAACCTGGAACCCTGAATTTTTTTTTTAATGAATGTTTATGTGTTGTTATGCAGCCAGGTTTTTAAATTGTTCATATATTTTTCAGGAGATGTGCATTTTATGGCGAATATTCTTCCTTTTGTCCAGAAGAAGGCCCTTTAATTCAGTTGTTTGCTTTTTAAAGTTGTTATCATATTGCCATGCCAACATCACCAGGACTACTACTGAAAACTGAAACAGATTACTGCACAGATTAACTGCACAGATTAACACAATCTGTGCAATATAATGTATGCATTGTTAATCATTTTAGATTTAAAAAAAAACTTATATCAACATTTTTCTAATTAGTTGTTGTAGGTACAGGTAGTAAGGTTTGGTGTTATCAAAGCCATAGGCTGTTTAGGCATATTGTTTGGTGGTGGTAGTGAGCATCACAATAGTGTGTCAAAGAACAACCAACTGTTTGCATATAGCCTCTTATGAAAAAAACTGCATTGTGGGCCTACTGCAGTATAATTTTTTTCCCTACAGCAGGCTATAGTAATGCTGTAGCATATACTACAGGTAGCCCTAAAGTATTGCTGAATTACTGCATATTATATTTATGAAAAAGACTACAAATACTGTACAAATACTTCATGTTACTGCATTGTACTGGATAATGTATGTCTGTGAAGATTCTCACATGCAATGTAGTATGTTGGACAGAAAATACAGTCGCAATGCATCAAAAAACCTACAGTTTATTACATGTAACACAATGCAGTTTTTTTTTTTGTAAGAGGCCTAGGCTACTGGGTTTCCAGATTACCTATATGTTCATCCACAGCTAGTCCTTTGAGTACATAAACTGAGCCTATCTACCTCACTAGTTACAGTTTTTGTTTCATCCTCTTCCTTTTCACCTTTTTCATGGTTTTCATGTGAAAATTCTGCTGACATTGGCATAGAAATACATTTGGCACATGTGAGTTGTTATACTGTGCATAGCCTATATTTTCATGAGATGATGGGGAATATTTTTTCAATAAATTTGAAATGAATGACGAAGTTACATAGGCTACTGTGTTACTGCTTTGCTGAATGGGACCGAGAGAAGAGTAAATACAATATGTTGACAATGAAGGCCCCAGTGATAGAGGTGAGTGGTAGACTAGACATCTGACACCTCCAAAAAAAAAGGCTTTCAGAACCCCACTTACCACAAGAATGAACAACTTCAGGGAAAGGCTGATGTAGAGTAGCCTAGGCCTACAACCCTGATGAAAAAACTGCTCAGAAGTTCAAGAACACTCCTTCGTTGCTATAGTAACGGGGTCAAACATCTCGTCTTTATCAGAATCAGAGCGAACAGCGGCAGGTGAGTCCGAATAAATATTGTAGCCACTGGTAACAGGCTATTATTACCAGATTTGTTTTTAGTCAACGGGCTCTGCTGCCCTAACTTTTTTCCGTGTCTGCTAATAACATACAGTATAGTATAGTTGTGTAACATTTAGGAAATGTGTACACTTATGTCTTACTTAACTTACCGGGCGCAGTTTGCTATTTTGAAATAGCCTAGGCCTAATCACAATTAATTGTAACGTTAGGTTCAAAGCTCATGCAACCAACAGGTGGGCCTTTCTGCCCTGATGGTTTTCATTAGATACTTTGGCGACCTATAAAAGACAAAAGACCTCAAAGAATTAGCTTGGAGACAGATAGATCGGACATCACCTCAGACGATGTTACAGTGTGTGCATATTGTTGCACTCAATGATCTGCCTTTCTCCACAGACATTTATTTGCACTTAGGCATCTTGGATACAAATGTGGAAATGAACCATGGTAATTTATAACGCTAAATACTGAACACTGAAAATGGCCTCTCCTAAAAGAGACAGGGATGACAGAACATTGCATTCAGGGAGCACAGCAAAAGCCGTCAGGAGGCCTAATAATAAAATGGATGAGACAAATGCGGCAATATCTGTTCCTTGTACACCTTCTAAACTCTCTAAACTGCCAATGGAGTGTCCGACGGGTCGTGTCCCCTTACCAGTCTTTTGGCCTAAACCCCCACAAATGAGTAGGCCTACCCAAGAAACAACAGATGTGCCACCTCATTCACCACCCGTGTCCATGATGGAGCTCCCACGGATGGTCTCAACAGTGGGTCCTGAGCTGGTCTCTGTCGAGTCGCTGTGGACGGAGGGCCCCTCAGTGATGCCATCAGTGCTGGGAGCTGACATTCCTATTAAAGTTGAGCAGCCATCATGCGAAAATTCAAGTAACGCTAATCAAAATCTGGACAAGAGGTTTGTTACTGTTGTACAGAATTTCAGAATAACTTTTCCATGGTTTGGTGGTTTAATATCCTTCATTTATTGTGGCTTTTGATATTGGCAACAAGGCACTGGAAGCAGCAAGAACTACAATAGCCTTTGTATGAAACTGTTTTCATTAGGCCATCCTGTCATGGCTTTAAAAAATATAATTTCTGATTTATAGCCTTTAACTTGTAAAACCCCATGCAGGCTACTAGCAATGCTAGTCTGGCATGAAGGTAAAGATCTTGAAAAATAGGCCTACAAAAATTCTGAGGGTAAGTACTTTAATATGCCTTATAGTTGTAATGTGTTGATACCAACCATGCCACTCCTTTCAGCCTTGTTGATGAAGAAGCTGACAAACCTGTGTGCAGCGATCAAGCTACTGAGACAATATCAAGAAATGGGAGCAAGTCCAAATCTAAACTGCTCACTGGTGTTGAGGCTGTAGAAATCCTGGCAAAGAAACGACACCTTGGAGAGCTGCAGTTCTACCACTTTCACAAAGTAGAGAGTGTGAATTTTAGGTGAGTCATAGAGTATGTATTATTGTTAAGTGCTTATGTGGATAAACGCTGCATTTACTACACAATACATACATCCTTTATAACTGAATGTTTTTTTTCTTCAGGCCATATGATTTGCAGTTGGTTCCTAGTAATAAGACTGGCACAGATTATTACATCTTTTCACCTTACACTGTGATGCATGTCCAGGATGGCTGCAGCACCACGCTCATCTCATTGGCTGAATGGTACCGAGAGGCCATGATCTGGCGCAGTCTCAGAGATATTCCATTTTTCAGAAATTATTTGCTGCGCAAGGCTTTTACCTGGTAAACTTAATTGTTGTTGTTTTTTTATCGTTAGTTTTATTTTTAAATGAAATAATTAAACATTTATGTTGCATGTTGACTCAATCTTTTTTTTCTGTTGGAACAGGTGGCACAGAAATGTGCGGCGAATGATCTTCCAGTATAGAGCTAACCTGTTGCAAGAACGGCTTCCTATTGCTGTGCCACACTTCAGAGCGACCCTCCTTCAGATGTCAAGGTAGATAAGTGACATGATGTTAACTGGTAATTTCTAAAGAAGCTATTTATTTAAATCAAAAGCCTGTTTGAATATCAAGGGACATCTGCAAGTGGGTCCTACGTGCCATTAATTTTATACTTGTCCAATGGGCAGTATTGCAATCAGGACAGTATGTTTTTAAACAGCAAACAAAATGTCCAAAAATGTCCATCCACCTTCTGAAAAATTCCTGAGTAGTTTTCTCGCATCTCTTTGCTTTTGTAGATATATTGAGGAGATGAAAGGGATTCACTGGCTGCCACAGGATGTCTCCAGGATGTACACACTTGTTGACTTTCAGATGACTCTCAATGACAAGAACCACGAGTCTCAAGGACTCCTGGAGAAATTCCTTCTGTATCGGGCAATGATTCTGAGCAAGGTGTGCTCCTTGGCTAATGAAGATTGCATGTGATGTAACCTTTAATAAAATACATTAAATGCACAATATTTAAGATATGGGCAATGAAACTAGGTAAAAAATGTAGCATTATCAGAGAACCCTATTTTGATTTGCAGCTAACATACAAAATGTTCTCTTGAAGCTGCAGGTTTAAATAACAAAGGCAATGTCTAGTGATTGGTTTATTTTTCCAAGGGGCCCACACTATAGTCTGCAGAAAATGGCTGTAACAATGTCACCAATGTTTCTCTACAAATAATTAACTTTACAACTAAATTGAATTTGTCTTGAAACAGTTTAACTCATTGTCCTCAAACTGACTGCTTCTGTTGAGTTTTCTGCAGAAAACCCCTTTTTAATCCCTTGAGCATGCATGTTGTATGCCTGTGATGCACTGAATGGTCACCCCTTCATGGTCAGTGTATATATTGCACTGCATAGTTATTGTTGTTACTTTTGCTGTGGCAGTCACTGTGGAAAAAGAAGCGTATTGTTTGTACTGTACAAATAATATCTTTCTTTCCTTCTTTCTTTCATTATTTTTTTCTTTCTTTCCATATTCACATTTCCAAATTTTTATGTACAATCTTTCCTGCCAAACAGGTGCACGAGGACAGCTATGCGGCTCACCAGGAGCTACAACTCCATATCAAGCAATGCCAAACCAACCAGCGGTGCCAACCTCTACACCAGAAGCTGGAACACCACAATAGCCTTGAGAGGGACCTTGCCAGTGCTGAGAATATCTTACAGAGGCTTGGGAACATGGCCTCTTTGTTGGATTGCATGATTGTGCAAAGTCTGGTGACCATTATTCATCGTGAGGTCACGTCTTTTCTCCATGTAGTTCTGAAGGTGATAAATTAATACACTTTTATGCTGTTAGAGGACTAAGCTTTTAGCCGTGTGGCTGTGGTCCTGTTGATGATTTGGTGTAATGAGTGTGAATCAAAACAAATGCTACTGGTGTAGTTGTTTATTTACAGTTTCTATGAAAAAATGATGAACAAAGTTTATTTGAAATTGTGGGAACAAAGTGAATATTGCATTGACCAAAGATTATACAACCAATTACTTTAGCTTAACTAGATCTGGGTAGTTCGTAAAGTCTGACTCCCACATAATACAATTTTTAGACCATATCCCAGATACTGTGTCAAAAGTCTTTTGCCATAATTATTGTAATAGTAAATTTTTCCACTAATTTTACTTTTACTTTACTTTACTTTTGCTTTTCTTCTCCAGAGAGAGAGGCCTGAGCAGGTCAGTCTTTTTCAGACAGAGCTCATATTTGGGTCGGATGATAAGTTGACAATGTTTCCACCCCTTCACCTGTTTAAGGAGGTTTTACATGGTGCAGTGTTATCAGTTGCAGATTTGATTATGCAGGTAATATCCTGTGTTATTTTTGACTGGGCTACTTAAAACACATTTTTATATTTGAGAGCATGATGTTTTTTTCCTAATTGACTGTTTCTCTACGTCAGACATTTGACTCTTGTAGTGGTCCATCTGACGGTTCTTTGGCTGGCAGTTCCTTGACAACCACAATGGCTGGCCTTACTCCTGATGTCAGTCTAAGTCACATGGCAGGGGAGACCCTGAGCTCAGGTCAGAAGATTCACTTTTGGATTGACAAAATATGCATAAATATTTCTATATTTAATATAGAAGATTAAAATGTTTCCATTTTATTTATTTGAAGGCCACATTTGAAGATACATTTCAGGTTTATTGTTATCTAGCCAGATTCAATATATTTACTGTATATACATCAACTGCAGCTTCATATCCTTCTTGTCACATCCCCTAGCTCTGGATCCTAACGTCAGTGTGGTGACAGGTGTGAGCAACCCAGAATCCAAACGTGATACCTGTGTGCTGGACAGCAAGCTTGTCGTGCCCCACCAGCCTCCCCTAATGCTGCGGGGTCAGAGGCTACGAGGGCATTACTATCCCCTCTCAAAAAGACAGCTGGAGTGGTACCTAGGCCTCAGTGCCACAGTGGAGGAAGTAGAGAGAGAACTGGCCAAGATAATGCAGGTAGCGTTGCCGCTTAAAGGGGTCATTTTCAAACATGTCAGGTTATTTTTAAGCCTTGAGCGGCTTTGGGGTCATTTTGATCGTAAATTAACTTGAGAATGACTTACACCTTACAATACTGGTACCAAGCAGAGTTACTGAAAATAAGAAGAAAGATAGTAAATATACATTAACAAAGATAGTAACAAAGATATTTTAGAATGTCCTCAACCGTCTCTGCTTGTAATCGTGGTTGTCATTGCAACCTCTGTTTGTGTTCCATTTTCTCTCAGCAGATTATAGTTCCTTTCCTCCTTTGCAGATACTATTAGTTGCGAGTTTCGTTGTTAAGTGGGTCATGTAAACAGAGGTCATGCAGTGATCAGACAAGATGTCAGTGCAGAAAAAATAAATGTCTGTAGCGTCATTAACCTTTAGTGACAAGAATTAACAACTCAAGTAGATCAAGCAGATGATAATGATAACAATTTGAATTGAATTTGAATTTAAAAAACTGACTCACCTTTTTATGCTATCCTTGTTGCCACTATGATTGGCATCTTGGCATCTTTGCCCCCCCCCCCTTTTCCCAGGATGCTGAGGAAGAAGTACAGAAGCTGTGTATGAATTTCTCCTGGTTAGTAGATATCCATTTATTTACCAGCCACTGGAATGCAGCCTCTCTGAATTCCATGAGGGGTTGGACGTCTCTGCAGTATGAGGAGCACATTCAGAAGATTCGCTTCTGGATTGACAAAGTGCGCACCCTGCCACCTTATTTTACCACTTCAAATAAACTCTTCACCGTAAACTGCTTCCAAATCCAGAGCAAGATAGGTCAGTATTATTTTGTGTTATTTGTTTTTCAAGGCTGTTATAAAACACTGTTAGTCAAACATGGTATTCATAATAGACCAGTGGTTGGATGTCTGCTGAACCTTTTTCACAGCAGCCGATTTTCCAGGAAGTAATAAGAAGAATCTGCCACAATGAATCTGATTATTTGGCTGTCATTAGTAACACATCAGTAACTTCCTGGAAAATTGGTTTCTGCAACATGGGTGTATAGAGTTTGGTTTGACAATGAATGCCTGTAGCCCAAAATTAAGTGCTATTTGCAGATCCGCTGAAATCAAAACACTACGTGGTTGTTTGCAGCTTGAATATGGCTCAATGAGATGACATGATCACATGGCTGTTGTCTTGTATTTCAGGACCGTTGTTGAACTCTATTGAAGAAGATTTTCTCTCTCTGATAACTGAGGAGATTCAGCTACGCTCTGAAAATCTGATCTCTGAGCTCAAGGGTCTTGTGGATGGCTTGAGAGTTCAGCCTACCGACTTCAATGACTTTACCCACTTTGCCATCATGGTACACTTTTAGAACTGTAGGGGCACTGGTCTGTGCTACTAATAATATGTTCAAAACGAAATGAAGGGTAATTCAAATGGTGATTGTGATGTGCTAAAGGGTAATTGAAAAGCAGAATGGGTAACATCAATACATAGACCAGTTGAGAGCACTGGCCTTCATTTATGAAATGTACATGGAAACATGGTTTGAGAACAGGAATCACCTTACGTCAACGCTCACATGTGATTTATGAAGCTGTCCCTATTGATTTGGTTAATGTGGCGTCTGAAACAAGTGCAATTCAAGATCGATAGATAGATAGATAGAATGTCACGGCCATATAATTTACGGTAGAATTTATAACATGAGGGGGAATGATATGAAGGTAATAATTTTCTAACTCAGAGTTAGCCCCCTGACATGCAGCCCCAGCTTGACAATTAGTTTGGACAGGCAGCATTAAAAGAGGGCGCAAAAGTACGGAATATAAAATTGCATTTCCAAGACAGATCATATGAATTGCTGATACAGCTCCACAGTGCGAAATTATTTCACTACAATGGGACAAAAGTCATAACTCATGCATCCACTCCTGCATTTATTTGAAAAATAAACAATTTCTCTTGACTGCTAAGGACTATCAGTAATAACAGGCTACTTTTAGGACATGTGTTAAATGCTCATGGGTAGTTTTGTCAAATATAGGTTGTATTACATAAATAAGTCTAAGTTGAATTTGTGTGTATAATATGTTCTGATATAGTGCTGATTCTGACTTAGTGCTGATACTGATTCTGATTTAGTGCTCATTCTAGCTCAGATTGATAAATGTTAAAATGTGCACAAACCGGAATGTTTAGTAACTAACAGCGATACTAATAGTGATCCTGCTGCGTGCCACTATGCAGGTGGAACGTTGTAAGAAGATGTCAGACGATGCACAGCCACAACTGGAGTACATCCACTCCCTTCAGGAGACCCTCAACAGGAACTTCAGACGCATCACTCCAGCCGAGGTGGCACTGGAGGAGCAGGTGGGGAGCTATGAACTAAAACTGTTAGATACGCAGATGAACTGTCAAGGAGCATGTGAGCTTCTCAAGTGTGATCAAAGACTCAAAGAGTGCAACAGCTCAAGTGGCTTCATTGGTAGATTATTTTGTATGTTCTAAACAGTTGTCAGTGACAAGGCTAAATTCATCAGAACCACTAGAAGCTAATCAAAGCTGGCGGGTAAAATGCTGTATACTGTACATGCATTCTCTGTCTCTCTCTCTGACAACACCTGCTTTGTGCAGCTTTAATTAATGCATGTAGCTTTCTAGTCATTTAATTGGGTTGATAAAATAATGTCTAATTGTGGATGTGTCCCTCTGTGCGCAGATGCTGGATTTGTGGGACCAGTTTGTGTTCCAGCTCATACAGGGAGAGGAAACAGTCAGCCATTGCCTTCCCTCCATGACAAAAACTCTAAATAATAGCTTCCAGTCCCTGAAGCAGGAGCTAGAGGACTTGGTATCGAGTGCAACCTCAGCTGACCATCTTGATCCCAAACAGAATGCTGCCCAGGTGGTCTCTAAACTCAAGGTCACATGCAGACAGCTACATGTTATTTCTGCGCGTTTGAGAGAACTAAGTCGAACCCGAAAAACTCTGAAAGGTAAGCAAATACAACTGTATTTGCAAGTCAGTGTCAGGCTGTTTTATACATTTCACCGGTCAAACACTATGATCTTTTTCAGAGGAGCCATTGGATTTGACCTTTGTGGATGTAGCCTTGCGAAAGATTGAGACTCGAAAGGAACTTTGGGAGCTTTTAACAGTCTGCAAATCACAGATCCAAGAATGGATGCAGCTTCTCTTCTGTAAGGTGAATCCGATGTTTGACACTTGTCACGCCCCACCCTAACTGGGAAAAAACATTTTCACTTTGGGGTTTCCACTATCCCACTCCGAAATATTTCTGAACACCCTTAGATTTTAATTCTGGCCTACTCGCAAAAACAATTTAATCGGAATACCCCCTCAATGAAGTTGAATTAGCTAGCACCATAAAATATGCTTTGGTGTCCAAGTCCAAAGTGTTTTAATGCATCCAGGATAATTAATGACAATGGAATTCTAATGAATGATGTCGAAACAGTGATATGACTCCACCTGAATTATAATGACCTGTGTATTTGGTAGTTTGCCGTGGCAAAAGCTCAGGAGAAGGTAGAGGAATGGGAACAGCAGGCAATAGATTTGTCAAAAGTCATCCCATCTGAAAACCCAGTGCTGCAAGGTGCTCTGCGTATTGTGGAGGACTTTGGACAACAGCTACCGGTGTTGGCTGAACTCAGCAGTCCGACACTGAAACACAAACACTGGAGAAACATTTTTAAAGGTTGGTTTAAATGCTGCACACATATACATATACATATACTGTATAGCAGAAGCTGTTTAAATGTTGCACACATAAATACATACATATAGCAGAAGCTGTATTCAGCTATAGCTGAATGACGAACTGGTTATTTAAATATGTGTATTCACCACCAAAGCAATGGGACTGCTGTATGCTCCTACGTGGAACCCTACTGTGGCAGACCTTGTGTCAAAAAAGCTACTGGAGCATCAAAAGGCCATCAAAAAGGTCAGAACATTTTAATGATGTTTTGCCAGTTATAGAAAGTCTTCTGTTGGGCATGGTGCTTGGTATTTATAACAGCTACATACTGTGTTATGTTGGTATTGTTAAACTTCTTTTCTAGAAGATCAATCACCATGCGAAGATAATTCATTGCATGTATTGCTTGATAATATTAACATATGGAACTATAAAGATATTTTAGTGCTCTTACTGGCACAGTAATCGAAGGTTCTGGTTACTGTAGGTCTGCAAAGACGCTAAAGCAGAGGCAGATATGGAACAAGTTTTCCGGAAGATTCAGCGGAGATGGGAAGGGGCCCAATTCCAGCTTGCAAAATTCATAATCACTGTGTGGGACGAAGACAAAGCCCAGATGGGAAACACCCGAAAGAGGAGGGCTTCTAGTTCACTGCAGTCTTGCGACAGTGGCACATTTACCATAATTGGTTGGTTAAAAATTATGATTATTTTAAAAAAGCACTTTGTGCAATAGCCTTTTTCATAAGTATTCCTTATATTTTTTACTTCTTGTTTTGCTGTTCAAACCCTTCAGGTCTGGACACACTTCTTTTTGAAATAGAGGACAGCGTTATGACCCTGTCAAATATGCTGGTCTCCCTTCATGTGGTGGATTTTAGACCGGACATTGAAGTTTGGGTGCATCTATTACAAGAACTTGGTAGTACACTTATGCTTTCATGAAACTAGCCATATACTGTGGTTTCTTTTATGCAATTACATCTCCATGTAGGTCTACATTTGGCTTAATATGTCTTTTGGATGATATTTGCAGAGGAGCTTCTTCACTTTTGTGAAATGTACCAAGAGAAGTGGGTCTTTCTTAGTAAAATGTTTTATGAGGCATCAGTAAAGAATCAAAGCACTGAACTGGTAAGTAGAGACCAAATTATTGAATTATTCAATTATTTCCCTATCACTAATCTCCTAAAAAGCTACTACTACTCCTAAAAAGCTTCTAAGCCATCTACTGTGGAAGTGACTGAAATATAAAATGGAGAATGGATTCCTGCTGTGTGATTTCTTAAACCTACTAGTTATGAATATAGTTCAGATATTTTGCTCAGGGTGCTTAAGGAATGAGATACAGAACCAGATACTCTGGCCTCATATTTTGTAAGCCCTCAGGAATGTTGGGCTCTAAGACATATATATTCACTTGTATTCTCTTATAGTTGGACAAATTCCAGCCGGTTGACGCCATATTCCGGGAGATGATTCAGATAATACTAAACAACCCACGAGTAGTAAACATTGTGCAGCACATGAAGAATGTAGATTCAACTTTCCCCTACCAGGGTAGTTGCTTGCGTGAGCTCATCACTGATGGGATTTCAACTATGAATAAGATTTCCAGTGAACTGGTCTACTACCTGGATGCCCCTCGGAGGGCTTTTCCCAGGCTGTGCTTTCTCAGCGACGGTGAGGTTATCAAGCTGCTGTCGCTGCATCCAACACCCATAGCACTATTGCCAGTGGTGCGCAAGTGCTTCCATAGTGTGCGTTGGCTTGAAGTGGAGTGCAAGAAGGACAAACCCACTGAACAAAGTTCTATTAGCAGTGGGATAGATTTGTCAGAGAGCCAAATATGGGTAAATGGTGTATATGGTACTCTTGAAGAATATGTACCATTTCCCAGTCCATTGGAACCAAGCCTCTATCCTCTAGCATGGTTTGGTAAGCTGGAACAACAACTTAAACAAGCTATGGTCCAGCAGATGATGAAATGTGCCACTGCTCACCAAATGTCTATATTATCTGTACAAAATGGAGAATACCATGGAAAAATAAGTGAGACACTGTTGAAATCTTCGACACATCACAAAATGTCAGGAGGCTTTGCAGGACGTGAGGAACCTACAATAATTAATGACTTTAGTACTTTGGCAACTCTGTCTGACATGCTGACTCAGTTCCCTTTGCAATGTCTTTTGGTGTCAGAGGATGCCAGGTGGTGCACCGACATCCACAAAACCTTCCAGAACTCAAGTAGGGTAAACTGGGAGTACATCAAAGCCAGGTATGCACTCAAACTTCAAATCTTCTGCCGGGCCATCCAGGATGGGATTATGGACTGTGGCGAAAAAACACACAAGTTCAATCACAAGATGACATCCTTGCGTGCTCTGGTTTTACTTAATATGAAACACTCCAGGCAGCTGTCTCAGTTGATGCAGGTGAAAGGTGATTATGAATCATCATTTGTGTGGCAGAGGCTAATGAAATACCATCTTGACATACATGCTAAAAGCAAAGAGTCACCTGCATGCATTGAAGAGGGAAACTATGATGCTGCAAAGACATGCTCAGTTGAGATTTTGGGGTACAAGCTACCCTATGGGTATGAATATGTGGGACCAGAGAACTGGATGATGGTAAGCACCCCTAGTACAGATCGAGCCATCTTGGGAATTCTACTTGCTGTGACCAACTACAGGTGTGGGTTTCTAAGTGGACCTTGTATGTCTGGTAAGAGTAAGACCGTGGTGCACATAGGACATGCACTAGGCCAGCAGGTGGTTACTTTAAAATGTCACAACAACACTCAACCATCTGTTGTTCAACAGATGTTGTTGGGTGCTCTGAAAACTGGATCATGGCTTGTGTTAGAATCAATTGATTCTTTGACTCAGGGAGTTCTGTCAGCACTGGGACAGCAGTTATCAGACATACGTGATTCCTTTTTATCATTGCTCGTCAAATTACAGTCAAATGTAAATGTAGAGCCCAGGTCAAATGATAGGAGCAAGGATACTGTTGGAGAAATGCTCAGCAAGTCTGGTGTGATGGAGGGTCAGATCTTTTTCGCAGGGAAACAGATTTTAGGGCGGTTAAGTTATGGCTGTGTTGCCATCTCATCAAACAGCTACTCAGTTAAGATGCCAGAGAATTTAAGAATTGCAACCCGGCCCATCTCATTAGCAGTACCTGATTATACCATTATCATGGAAGTATTGTTTACCTCCCAGGGCTTCACAGATGCCACTTCAATTACCCGAAGGCTAATGTCTCTCTTCAACATTGCAAAAGACTCACGCTGTCTACCTGACATAGTCAGTGGTAACCAAACATCCTGGCTTGCTCTTATCAAAAACATTATAGTGGCCTCGAGTTCCAACTTACACAAGTCTAAAGTTGAGGAATTTCGTAAAGAAGCTGTGCTAACAGAGGATGTCCAAGGAGTTCTTAAGCCAATGGAAGAACATGAGGGCATTGTGAAAAGTCAGACGTCCCGATTCAACAAGTCTGCAGCCCTTTTAAATTCTTTGGCAGAAGAACAGGCACTTGTCAAGGGGATAATTTCAGTCATGATACCTGCCATATCCGACCCCCAAAAATCTTGTCAATTCCGCAAGATTTTGGAGGAGGTCTTCCCAACAGCCCTGACCTTACAGGTTCTTCAGCAGTTCAATGAAGAAAGGGAGCAGTTCAATCTAAAAATAGCTCTGACTGAAGAACTTCAAAAAACAGGTCTTCATGCTGACAGTGGAGTGATTTCCAGTGCTCTGACTCTGTTTCAGTCACTAAAACTCTCTCAAGCCGTTCTAATGGTCGGTCCAGCTGGCAGTGGCAAGACCACATGCTATCAAACTTTAGCAAGTGCTCTCCGTAAACTTGCTTCTTGCATAGTAGAAGTTGATGAGGATCATTCCAATGGAGAGACCACAGCCTCAGAACATCAGGTCTCACCCTCGACTAGCTGGTATTTGGTTTACACTGTGGTCTTGTTTCCCAATGCACTGTTACATGAGGAAATCTTTGGCACCTTTTCAGAAAAAGAGCACACATGGCAGGATGGCGCTTTCACAAAAGTGCTTAGAGACTCTGAGCGATACGATCTGTCAGCCAATCCTTTCTACAAGCGGGAAAAAAGAAGAACTCTGGAACGTAAAATGAAGTGGTTAGTTTTAGATGGCGACCCACTCGCTGCACCTGGTTGGCTGGACAAATTAAGCACACTTGGAAAATCACAACCCTTTCTGTCTTTATCATCTGGAGAAAAAGTGTGGCCCTCAAAAGAAGAGATGAGAGTATTGGCTGAAGTCACTAACCTTAGTGGTGCCTCCCCATCCGCAGTGACACAGTGCTGTTTGGTATATTTCTCTGGGAAAGACCTGTGGAAGTCTGTTTGGAAGGCTGAGATGGATGCCCTCTACAGAGAACATACTCTGGAACATAGGACCCTGAATATGTGGAAGAGCATGGCAACAGATCTGTTTGCAAGGACACTCTCATTCATCAAGCAAAACACTCTCACTTCAGTTATGTTGAGTGATGAAAGCTCAGCCAGAAAAACTGGTCATGGTGTTACGGATGGACTGCGGGAAGTTATGTCTTTCAGTAGAATCCTGCATGCTCTTTTGGACCAAAGTCGGAAGGGATATGGTATAAGGACTTCTCCAAAAGACACTGAAAAAAAAGGTAATTGGATTTTCAATTCATTTGTGCGTATATTGTTTTTTTTTTTTAATATTTGTAATTCAGTGGTATTCTTTTTTTTGTTTTATATGTGTATGACTGCAAACCTGCTTCAGATGCCCTGGCTGCTTCTATTTCCACTGAGATTTGGGTCAGAAACATGTTTGTGGTAGCATACATCTGGGGTTTTGGTGGACACCTGCATCCTAGGTGAGATAAATTGTATAGATTGATAGCAAGACATCATGGCCAATGTGTTATTTTTTTATTATTATTATTTTGGGTTTCTTTCTATTAATTCTATTCTATTAATTCAGGTTCTGGCCTCAGTTTAGCCATTTTGCTCGTGAGTCACTGTTTGAGAGTCGTTATAAAGTGGAGTTTCCCAAAGAGGGCTCAGTTTTTGATCACTGCTTCAAACTTGGTGAAGGTGTCTCAAAAGAAACTAGTAGCAATCCTAGTCTCCCTATGTGCAAAAGTCTGCAACTCCGTTCAAATATTCCCCAGGTTAGTGCAACGATTAGAATTTTGGCTGTAAGGACAATTTTCCAAATAAAACCTCTAATAGCAACGTATAATTCCTGTATTTAAATCTAGCTTTTAATAACAAATATATTCTTTTGTAGTATGAGAAGCATGCCTATCTGCTGGAGTTGTTGGTGGATGCCAATCAACCAGCAATTATTGTTGGAGAGATGGGGTCAGGGAAGACCACTCTCTGCCAGTCTATTCTGAGTCAAGGTAGGCCCCACATTCGACTCCCTGCAAGCCCTCTTCTACACGTCCCTGACTTGAGAAAAGTTCTACAGAGTATGAGATACCAACAGGCTACCATGGAAAGCATGGGGAAGATCAAGAACCAGTCAGGAATGTTACTGTTTATTGATGACCTTCACGAGGCACCCCTTGGTAAGTTTATGGAGCATAAGGTTTATTGAATAATGTGGTTTTGATCATTTATTAAAAGTTTTTTTTTTCAATACCCTCTAGATGCATCTGGAAAGGAGTCAAGAGCGCTGGAAATGCTGAGACAGTGCCTTTCCAGGCGTGGATTTCTGAGCTGTGATGGCTATCATTTCAAACTGTTCAGGTCTGGAGCAGTGTGTTATTTGGGCACCTGCAGTATACCAGGGAAAGGAAGAAACAGTGGCAACAGAATATCTCCACGTCTAACCAGACAGTTTTCCATTATTGCGCTACCCAGTCTGGATGTTGATACTCTGTTTTCGTTTCACTCGTCACATTTGCAACACTGGCTCAGTGCTTTTTTCCATAGGCCATCTGACATGGCAAACTGCATCATATCAGCCACCCACAATTTGCACCAGGCAGTGACCAAGAATTTCTGTCCACAAACAAACAGACCCTTCGTTTTTTTTTCAGTACGTGACCTTCAAAAGGTATTTCAGGGCATGTTCCTTTGGAATATGCGTACAACTACTCAAAAAAGATACTTACTCCAGGCTGCTTTCCCTCCTTCTGCACTGCCTTTATTTTCTCCAGCAGACTTGGGTGCAGCTGCTGGGGTGCTCAATGTTGCTCGGATCTGGATGCATGAGTGCTTACGAACCTTTGGGGATCGGTTAGGCTCAGAAGAGGACATTCAAACATTTTTCAGCCTTCTAGCAGAGGTCTCAGAGGTACACTTTGCTAAAAGATTAGCTGTTGATCCTCAGGCTGACAAACAGGAAACACCTAGATCTTCACCCATAGCAGGGTCTACAGACTTGAAGATGAAAGACACAGTAGGTGGTAACTTGCTTACAAAGTCCTTGAATAAAACTCTGTTGTCTGAAAAAATAGCTCATACGGAGAAATCACTATTCAGTAGCTCAGACTCAGGCAGTGGAAGTGATGAAGATGCAAATGGAGAAAAGTCTGTGAAGAGTAAACAAATAAAAATGCTTAAGAGGAGGAGGCCTGTAGAAAGAGGCTGCAGGACAGATGAGCTGAACACTAAATTTGAAGTACAAAGCGATCAACTAAGCGCTAAATCGGAAGGCACAAAACTGCCTCCTCTGAGATTATTAAAAAACCCTGTCTTGAAGATTAAAAAGAATGAACAGCCCAATAAGCAAGCCCTTTGCAGCCCTGGTGCAACCACTTCTGACTTTGTTCCCCTCATCCAGTTACTTAAAGACATGGTGGCTACCATAGACAGTGCAGTATTTGGCCCAGAACTCTGGGAGCCCCCTAGCTCTGCTTCCCAACAGCATAATTTCAAGCGCAACTCGTACGCATACAGAGAAAGAAACTTGCACATACTAGTGCAACAGCTAGCTCTCACAGTAAAGGTCAGAGAAGAACAGGAAGAGACTGTGGAAAATGATCAGTGGGCATGCACTGCCAGCTATGCTGTTTACAAAGACAGGGTGCAGCATCTCAGCCACCTGCTACGTGTCCTACTAATACCTGGAGGACATGGGGCGCTTTTCTGCACTGCCAGGGGCACAGGACGCAAAACCACTGTTCGCCTAGCAGCCTTACTGACCGGGCACAAGTTGATGGAAGTCCATAGGGGGAATGAGGGCAGTTTCAGGGATATGCTCAAAGACTGTGGAAACCTGACTGGTGTGCAGGGCGTTAAAGTGGTATTTCTTGTCCATGAAAATGTTAGTCTGGCCATCGTGGATGAGGTTCTCATGGTGATGGCAAGTGGAACGATTCCAGACCTTTACTCAGAGGAAGATCGGAAAAATCTGATTCAGAAGATCATTACAGCAGGGAATAATTCACGAAATCGACTAAGAGATGACCAGGCACTTGATAAGTAAGGAATTGTAAAATTTTAAAGAAAAGCAGTTTACTAGAAGAATGTTGTATCTGTGAATAACAGGAACATCACATTTCTAATTTGTTCATTCTTGTTTTACAGATACTTCAGAAATGTTCAAAGGAACCTTCATGTATTCTTGCTCCTCTCCTTAAAAAAGGTTGATGCTGACAAATCTGTCATGCAAAAAGTGCTTTCAGCACATGTTAAAAAAGCTCAAAGTCTTTGCCACTGTGTGGAAATTTACTCACCTTGGAGAAGTCAGGCTTTGGTTGAGATTGCCTGTCACCAATTAAAAAAACAAACCCCCCAAAATGCTGACACGGAAGGTAATGTGTTTGAAGTCATCTGCAGTTTTTAAGAGAAAATTATGTTTTGTGTAGCATTTATCACTAATTCTCATCTCTTTTCTGTTCTGTACAGTTCATGGAGACTTACTAACCAGCCTATCATGGGCTATGGCTTGTATTCATCAAACAGCCATCAAATATTCTGCTAGCTACCTTCCAGGCATACAGCCATTTACCTCTCAGACATATGTAGAACTAATTGCACATTACTTAAGACTCTGCAGCCACCTGCACAACCAATATCAAGGCCATACCAACAGGTAAAACAGGATAGGTGATTTATCCCCACTAAAATGATCTGGAATGGATATTTGACTTAAAGGGGTTATAGAATGCAAAACCATATTTACCTTGTTATTGTTGAATTTAGGCAGCTTAAGGTATCCAATGGAAACATATCCCGCCTCCTCCTACATATAAATTTCATACTAGAAATGGACGGGCTGAAATAGGCCAATCTGCAAAAAGGTGCGAGGATATGTCACCTTGCTAAGATGCACCTCCTTCACTTGCATGGTCCAACTGAAGATCGTTTGGAACCGTCTCTGGTCCAATCCCCTGTTGCTTTATGAATTTGCCAGGGGAGGCGGGAAATACGAATTGTTTCGTTCTAACCCTTTTAAATGAGCCTCTATAAGATGCTCTAGCAGTGCTCCTGGGTCACTTTCAGACGGATACATTTTCATATGCTATTATTGAGCCTAAAAAAACAATTTCTGATGGTCAAAAAACTTGATACCTATGATCCTATGGTACCTTTAAAATATTAATGCTGCCTGTCTCTATTGCCAGGGTGGTTACAGTCCTTTCACGTGTGAAGGATATTGCAGACACTGCTGAAGAAAGCAGACAGCAGGTTGTGAGGCTAAAGGAGAAGTTAAAGGGCATGCATAAGGTATGAATTACAAACTCTAGAAAATCCTCATTAAGCTTTTTAGCGTACAGTAATTTCTCCAATTTTCTTAACGATTTTGTTAGGCACATGGTCTCCTCCTAAGAAGTCAGGAAACAGAACACACGCTGTGTACCCGCACACGCTGGCACTCTCTCACGGAGAAAAACCACCTTGTGCAATTAGAGGAGCAGGCAAATGAAGCCACCAAGCAGGTTGATGAGGCTGTAAAGCAGGTTAGTTACTGAAAAAATAACTGCCAGAAAGGTCTGCTTGCGAATTTCCTAAAAAAGACTTAATGGTCTATAGGTATCTTCCTAAAGCCTTTTTTGTGAAAATATGTTGTCTCTGTCTAGTTTCTTTTATATCTGTCTTTAACACTGCAGTTTTGGATGTGCGTTTATGTTTATAATTACATGTAATCCACAGACCTTTTTACTTTATAGTTTGACCAGAATTTAACAGATTTCAATCCAAATGAAATGAGGTCAATCCTTAACTTCCAGCATTGTGGGGTTTTTTTTATGTAGATGAGCCAACTGTACAAGAAAGCTGCGAGTGCTCTTAAGAGTTTAAGTCAAGTTGACTTGGATGAGGTCAGGCGATATCGTTGCCCACCAGAAGGAGTAGTGTTGGTCATGGATGCAATATGTATGCTTTTTCATCGCCCTAGAAATTGGGAAAGTAGCAAAAAGCTCCTGGGACAACCATACTTCTTTCAGGTATGACAACACCACACCATGTACAGCATTTTCTGTGTTCTATCAAAATACATAACAAACCATGCAAATTCATACTAAATGCATGCATAGTTATGTATATTATACAAATCTAAATTAAAATATACATTGTTTTCTTTTTTCATTATGTTCCATTCCATTTACTCATCCTTTTATTTCCCCATTCTTTTTATTACATTTAGGATTTGGAATTTTATGATCACAGCAACATTAATGACGACCTTTACAAGAAGCTTTCCAGTATTGTGAACTTGCCAGCGTTCCATCCGCAACTGGTGCGTGCTAAGAGCCGGGCCTGCGAGTCACTCTGCCGCTGGATTCGAGCCCTGTATGAGCATGCCCGCCTTATTCGCCACATAGCTCCCCAGGAAGCCAAGCAGAAGGAGCTGGAAGCCAGTGTGGTAGAGTGCCGTGCCCGCACGCAGGAGGTGTGCATGCAGGAGGAGATGGGACGAGAGCGCTACGAGGAAGTGCAGCGCAAGATCGAGTCTAATCGCCAGGGTATGGAGGATGTGTCGGCACAGGTGCGGTTGATGGACGTACAAGAGCGAGAGGCTACCAACACCCTGAAGCAGATTGAATACTACACAGCTATATGGAATGCTAGAAAAAAGGTATAAAGTTAAAGAATGAGCACATACGGGACCATGGGGGGCATTTTGAAAATGGTGTTTACTTTCTGTGTTACTGTAGTTAGTCCAGTAAAAAAGTAAGTATAAAGTAATGTTATAGTCTAAAAAATGGCAAAGCGGGTTCTCTTGTATTTTACCAGGGATAGATAACAAAAATTGGGGACTGTCCCCTGAAATCATCATGGGGTCATTGGGTCATCCAAGACTCAAGCCAAAAAAAAAAATGGTGAAAATGTGTTCCCATTACTGTCTAAATACTACCTTGGGTATTGCTTTCATTCACTCATACACACTGCATTTTACTGATTCTAGGAAATAGAGATGAACTACCAGACAATTCCCGGTGATGCCCTTATTTTGGCAGCCATCGTCACTTACTTCGGTCCATTTGGATCTGATGTCCGAATGGAACTCCTTGAGGAGTGTCTCGAGCTGTGCCACTATGGCCACGCCAAGTCCAGACTTAAAAACCCAAGAGCAGCCGATGCTGTGAAGACCCCTTTGGAAATTCCTCCATCCTTCTCCGTTCCGATGGACAAGCATCTGCAGAAAGCTTTAGCAAGGGCCATTGGAACTGAGCAGTGTGTGGATGCAGATGTGTCTCCAGGCTCTGTTGTGAAGTTACTCCTATGGTTCTACAGGAGTGCTTGGGCCCCACGTTGTCCTCTGCTGGTCGACATACAGCAACATGAAGACTTTCGCTTACAGGACATGGGTGAGCATGTAGCACATCAAATTGTATATTGTTTAAATGCAATGTAAAGTCTTAGGACATGAGACATTTTTATTACTTCTTTAGGCATTAAAGGTAAAGTTTATGTGGAGAATGAGTATGGATCTGTCGTCAGTGCTGATGACCCAGAACTCATGGATAAACTAAGCCATGCAGCAGAGAAAGGTGTGTACACAATTTATCCTAGGAATGAGAGACACAGTTAGTCATAGTCATAGTCCAGTCCAGTCATAGTCCAGTCATACACCTGGACGAGGCTTAAGAATGCTGGCCAATTTGAGCCTACTAGATGTAAATCATAATATGTAAATGTTGAAAATAAAACTAGTACACAAAATTAGTTTCCATTTTCCAAGATTTTCACAGCATGCATGAACATTTTTGTACAAAATGTATATATATATGTAGCCCCCTTTTACCTATGAGGTTATTCAAGGTAAAGGCCTGAGTTCTTTAAACGTGGATCTCTCCTTGTTTGCTGTGTTGAACAGGGCTGTTGAGTTAATTAGTTGCAATCAAGTTATCAGTTAATAGGCTACCCCTGTATGCATAACAATCCCCTCATTAACAACCAAGACTAAGTTTAGGCAAGTAGATGAACATTTATTGAATTGGCAAGGATAAGGGATGGTGGATGTTAATTAAATAATAAACAAACAAACAAACAAACAAACAAATAAATAAATAAATTGTTAACCGTAAACGGAATTATCGCTATGTAATAAACTAAGTGTATTACAGTCACTAGGCTAATGTTTGCAACTGCAAATAGGAAATATGTTATATAAGTTTATTATTATTCAATTTTACGTTATTATTAGGCCTACTATTATTAATAATAATTACTATATATAAAAAGCAAAAGCAGTTGATTTCAGCTATTTTAAGTTAAACATCACTGAGTAGATAAATACAGTATAATAATCATATAGCAAGCCAAAGCAGTAGAGATTGAAGCTATTTTAAGTTAACTGTCACAGAATAGATAAAACAGTATAATTAGCATATTATATAGCAAGCAAAAGCAGTTAAGATTGAAGCTATTTTAAGTTAATTGTCACAGAATAGATAAATACAGTATAATAATCATATAGCAAGCAAAAGCAGTTGAAATTTAAGCTATTATCGAGTTCAATGTTTTCACAGGATAGATAAATAGGGTAGATTAGCATTCTAGATATCATATAACAGATAATTACAAAGGCAATAAATTATTAAACAGGCCTAATAAGAATGAGATCAACACTTCAGGACGTGGCATATAACGCAGAGATCAACTTGGAGAAATCAGCCACAGAGCTGAAGTAGCACCTGGCATCAGACTCTATCTTACTATCTCTGAAGTAAGAGCATAAACACTGGACAGATAAAGACAAACGGTGGGCCCACTCTCACACACACAATACTAACAGAACAAAACAAACAAAAACAAAAAAAGAGTCCCCTCCAAAGTTGCAGGCCTGTTTCGATGCTTGTGCTTGGTGAGGCTACAAACAAATCGCCGCTTCACTCATTCCGAGCTGGGAAAACAAACAGGGTAACGTTACCTCAGGTGCTTCGCGCTTGTATGGAAAACGGGCTTCACAAACTCAGGGTAGGGACAATCCAGTGGAGAAATGGTAGGGGACAAAACCCGGAAAGATGACCGCAACAGATGACGTCCAACGATGCCAGAGGAAGTTTAGACACTCGGTAGCCTAAACCGCTATCTGGTTCTTCTCGTGACTGTAGCGAGCCGTTAGCGATTAATAACTGCTAGCTGTGTTAGCTTTACCACAGTTTACTAATACTTGCTTCTACATTCAGACAGAAGACTGTACACCGGATGACCCTTAAAACTTAACTTAAAACCTTGGAAACAGTTCTCGAGTAGACAACTGATAAACACTCCAAAAACAAAAAAAAAAACAACTTCAACTATGATCGTTAAGTTTCAGATCGCCAGCCGACTGACTACTGTGCAGGCGTCTTTTTTTTTTTTTTTTTTTTTCTCTCCAAGTTTTTTGTTTCGTTCTCACCAAACCCGGGAGATCCCGATCTTAACTGTGATTGGCTGCAAGTCATTCATGGACCATTCAAGTTATAAACTTAGTGTTGCTACTTTGGTGGTCTAAACACAGTATTTATTGAACTCTAAAACTCTATACATATTACTGTATTTATTTTTATTTATTTATTGATTTAAGTAGATATTTAATATTTAAGTTACTCCCCATGTGGGTTACATATATATATATATTTATAATCTCTGACAATATTATGTTATATGATACCTTTCATAAAAAAATGGCTTCATATTCTGTATGTGATGACACCTTCTAGTGCATGTCCATTTTTGTCCGACATCTGCTCTCATCTTTATAATATTTGTCAATAACTATAGGACTGAAGGTCATGGTGACTCACACAGAGAGACTTAAGCCCAGCACAGAGTTTCTTGAGTTGCTTGTGCGGCCATCTGGTAGCCGTGTTCCTGGTTTCCTCCATCCTTTTCGGACGTCCCATCCTGAATTCTGCTTGTTCTTCAGCACCCCACTATCAGTGCGAGCTATACAGAGGGGTCAGATAGATTTCTTTGTAGTTCTCATTTTTCTCTAATGTTGTAGATATCATGCAAAATGAAAATTATAACTGCAAAATATCTCTTACCAAATGCCAAAAAAAAATCTGATTAACATGATTTTGTGTTTGTCTTTGTGTCTTTTATAGAGATTCACCCTGCAATATTGAAGGAGGTTCAGGTCATTGACCTTTCTCTGAGCTCTGTGGAGCTCAAAGAGCTCATGCTGAGTGAGATCGTACAGTCGGAAAATCCAGACCTATGGAACCAGCACTTCCAGATAAGAAAAGACAAGCAGTCTCTGGAGGGCAAATTATACCAGGAAGAGGTCAGGAAAGAAACAAGAACTGTTTTGAAGAATTGTTATATAATTATTGGAATGGTTCAGCATAATAGTTATGTTGAAAGGGCTTTAATTAGCTTGACAAAGCAGCAGAAAGCGGCACATTAACAATGACCTTTTGTAGCACACAGCACAGTAACAGTAAAACAGTAACAATATACACAGAAACTGGAGGACAAGAGTACTGACACTTTTCACCTTTCAGTAAACTTTGATGTATTCTTTCATTTCTGTCATTTTTTAGGGATCTTCAGAATCTAATCTAAAATAGAGGAAAATAATACTACACAAATGTTTTTGTTTTTGTCTCAAGAACACCTGAGATTTTACAAAATTCTGGTCTGTTTCTCTTAAGACCCTTTTGGGGTCATTGTATTTTTATCTGTAAGAGAAGACCATTTTAAAAAGCTATATTTTCCTCTGGGCACCTCTGTCATGTTTCTAAATATAAATGAAATATTACTGGTGAGTGATAAGCTGTTATGACTGATCCCTCCCAATGCAGGCGTCCCTCATGGATTACGTCCTCCAGTCCCTGACCCCTCTTCAGCAGGACCTTGGCTTCCTCCCGCGCGTCTCGGCCTGTCAGAAGGCTTCTCAGAAGCTGCGGGACGACATTGGCACGTGCTGCCATGAGCTGGAGCGCCACAATCCTCTGCTCAAACACTACGGCTTCATCACGGACCTGGCCACCACCTTCTACCAGGCCCTACAGCAGGTGGCGCCATTGTCGCCTCTCTACCTGTTCAGCCTGAGCAGCTTCCTGATCGCACTGCGCCATTCTCTGCTGTCTAAAGGCCAGCCCAATGTGTTGCACAACAGCGAGGGCTCTGTGATGACCAAGGTGACCATGCGGATCGTGCTGCAGCTGATGGCCCAGTATCGGCCCTGCCTGTTCCAGAGCCATGTGAGCTTGCTCCGTCTGCTGGTGTCCGTGGCCTTGTTCAGGCACAGTGAAGACTACAGCGAAGAAGAGCAGGAAGCTTTCCTGCGTGGTCTGAGTGAACCTCAGCAGGAGACACCAGACTGTGCAGTAAGCCTGAAACTCCCAAGTTGGATCCCTTCCAGTGTTTACGGTGAGCTTGTGCAGCTCGAGAAAATTGCTCCCTTTCGGGGACTGATTGAGTCGTTGCGTGCCAACACTGACCAGTGGCAAGAGTACCTGAGCTTTCCCTCCTCCACTGTGATTGGGCCCATCCCCTGCCAGTCACACTCCCACCTCTCCATCATACAACGTGCCCTCCTCTGGAAGACCCTCTTTCCCAGCTGGCTGTCAGCCGTGGCTGAAGACCTCGCCGCCTGCCAGCTGGGTCAGTCTGTGCACTCGGCCCCGCAGGTGGGTTCTGCCAGGGCGCCACACACAGGCTGCCCAGAGGCTCTGGCCCGTTACCTGAACAAGACCGACAGTCCCGTGATCGTACAGCTGTCTCCCTCAAGCCAGGGGGTCTCAGCAAGCGCTCACCCTATCCACTGGCTCACCCAGATAGCTCAGATCACCGGTGACAAGCGAGTGGTAAATTTATTCATTTCATTTTCATCACACTTTAGCTTGGACACGCTTGCCTTGAACATAGTGTGTTTAGCTGATGTCACATTTACAATGCACTGTGTAACACGTTATAAAGATTTAATGCCAATTTAGAATAAACGTATGACTTTGTGCTTAATTATTTAAAGGTCAGGATTATCTCACTGGGGACCAATAGTGAGAAAGACTTGATTCTTACGGAGCTCGATCAAGGTATTCAGAAGGGCCACTGGGTGGTCCTGAACAACTGTCATCTTGTGGAGGAATGGGATGAGGATGTAGTCTGCAAGCTCACTCATATACTATCCCTCACAGCTAAAGGTGAGTATGCATAAATGTGTTGAACTACACTGTCAAAACAGTGTATTCAGAGGAAATCAACACGTCACCTGTTTCTCACCACAGGGCCTAAAGCAGATGTAAATAAGACAGGCGCTTATCCTGTGATTCAAGTGCATCCTCTGTTCAGAGTGTGGTTCATAACTCAAGGGGAAGACCCACATTCAGTTCCAGGTACAGTACAGCATCTTTGCTTGACCCTATACAGCCCTCAATACAAGCAATACTGAGCCATCATACAACTGTGTGCGTATTTATTTCAATCCCACCACTTGTTGCAGCGGTGGCAAGAGTGTACGCCCTTCGCCTGGTGTGCGATTCTCCCTGGGACCTTAAGGAGCAGCTATGCTCGTCCCTGTACTGCGTCGCATCTCGCCTCGCCTCTAGCACCGCCACCCGCAGTACGGCTTTTATGGAGCCCATTCTCCGCTGTGCCACTCTGCACTCCGTGCTGCTCCAGCGACAAGCCTTCCAGTACTTGGGCCAGGGAAGCCTATACAACTGGTGAGATGCTGGCCATCACCTTAGGCACCACTCACACCAAATACCCTTACTTAATGTAATACTGCAAACTTTGTAGATATTTCTGTTTTGTAAGCCATATACCAGTAGGTATGGTAACAAAGAAATTCCTACAATAAGTAAATAATAGATGAAGAAAGAGAATGTATATGTAGAAATATATCATGTTTTAGTAGAATGTGTTTTTTTGTTCTACAGGACACAGGAAGAACTTTTGACTCTGATAGAGGCTCACCTTCACCTCAGTAAACTTTGCAATGACACATCTGAGGCGCTGGAATATATTGCAGGTATGTATTGCAATGCTTGCATGACAACACTCAGATTTAATGTTGATCTCTATAATCTATACTGTATTTACAGGCTATATGTAATTCATATATAAACTGTAAAGTTTGTACATATTTTGCACAGCAAATCTGGTATATGGTGGTCACGTGTCTGACGCTACTGATTTGGAAGCTGTGGCAGGGGTGACCAAGGCCTGCCTGCGGTCCCCGTCGGCTATGTGGGGCAGCGGGCCACACACTCTGGCCCAAATCATCAGCACCTCTGCCCGGTTAGGTAAGCATGTGTGTGTGTGTGAAGGTGTATCATTGGCAGTTGTCAAGAGAATGTCAATTTAGAATTTAAAAGGATTTAAGCCTCTCTAAAATCTAGTTTTGTAATTATTTTTTTTTAGGCTTCCAGGGTCTTGACCACCATGTTCAGAACCTCCGTGACACCAATGACCCTCTACTGTTGGGATTCAGCTCTGGGTTGGCAGTAGAGCAGGTAAAATTGCAGAGCTTATCTCTGCATACTCTCCTGCACCTGTCCCACAGCCAGCCTAGAGGAACCCAACCTCTCGCCAGCATGCAGGGGCATCGGACCTCACTTCCAGACTACAAGGAAGCCTCTGCTATGCTGGATGCCATTCTGTACTCACTTCAACATACAGCTGATGGCAAACCTCTAGGCATAGGGATCGGTCCACCTGGTCCCGTACGTGACTTCTTGCTCATGGAAAAGGACAAGTTGGCCGAGCATGTGGCTTCCCTGCTAGCCAGCCTCTCCTCACTAAGCTGCAACATGGCCTCCTCCTGGACGGAGTGTACAGTTCAAGCTCTCAGCACACTGGAGAAACGAGCAAAGCTGTTGCAAAATTACCTGGGGGAGGACTGGACCAGCTCAACGTTCTTTGTATGTTGCCTGTCTGCGTTTGAGAATCCACAAGGCTTCCTAGCCGCTCTTGTCAGGCAGACTGCTCAAGACAAACAGAGGGACGTCAGCGAAGTGTGTCTCCAGTATCAGGTACAAACTAAAAATCACACAACTACCTTTTCTAAAAAAAATCAGATTTCTTTAAGAAAAATAACAATAATAAAATGTATAATGTATATGTGCAGGTAACATTTGTTTCCAATGTGTTAAAATCCCTCTACTCCGTTTACCTTTCCCACTCCAGGTGCTGAGCATTATTGCGTCTCCTTCAGCCCTTCCTAACAACCGTGTCTACCTGGGGGGGCTAGAACTGCATGGTGCCGTGTGGGTTTCAAAGTATGGGGCTATACAGGACACTCTCTCCCACAAGCCGTGCCGTCTACCGCTGGTGGTGGTCTGGGGGCTCGAGAGAACTGACATCCCAGCCGTCTCCCCTTTTTCCAGTTCCCAGGGCAACCCCTCAGCATTCCCCATCTACAACTGCCCCCTCTACCGAGACCCACAACTCACAGACGGAAACTGGAACCTCTCAGAGAAAAACATCATAACGCATATTCCTCTAATGACTAAGATTGACCCAGTGCTTTGTGCACAGAAGCGAGTGAGGTTGAGCTGCATGTTGTGAAACAAGCTCAAAAATATAGTTTGACCATGATTTAATTATTGATTTTATATAAAAGACATATACATGAAAGTGGATTCAGTATTTGATTTTCTGAATAAAGCATACATGCATTACCTTTGAACTTTACATCATGTCTTCTGTAAAGCATGACAGAAGTTTGTTATTCTGTAACATCTCTAAGCTTAACTGCATGCAGCTTATTCTCAACCTGTGTTTGTCTTTATTAATTAACAACTGTATGTCTGATGTTTCAGAAATACATACACTGCTTAGGTCACTAATTTTAGCATTTTTGTCTTGGGGAAGTATAAATACTTATACTTTGTGAGTATAAATACTGAGTGCTCAAATAGTTTTTGCACAGAAACGGTGTAGAAAAGCAGTATGTAGTGTGCTGTACCATTTCGTCAAACTAATGTATATGTGCATCTCAGACCCAGCAGCCACTTAGTATTATCTAAACCTGTATAAATTTGGTGAGCAGTTTATGGCTGAGAATAAAATCTGTATTTGGCCAAGTCCTCCTGGTAGAGTAGTAAAGTTATCTTTTCAGTGTATATGGCGAGTAGCCATTGGCTGTTTCACTAACTGTGAGGGGTAACACACTGCCATCATCTGGTCACACTGGGTAGAAGCGAGTTTCAGACTATTGCATTTCAGAACACTGAGAGCAGTATCAGCACAGCAGTATCAGAATATTAATGACCATTCTATGAACTTTACTTTTTCTGGAAGCCAAAAGGAACTGAGAAGTCACATTATATTTTACATATTTAAAATATTACAATACAAAACAAACAGTAAACCTTTTTTTTTTTTTAAAAAAAAAAAACATTACATCAGTGACATTTCACCATAAAAACAAGGATTAACTCAAAATCATACAGTCCAAATTAATTACCGAATCTCTCAATATTTGGGACAAACATTGTGTTAATTATAACACATTAGATCCTAAATGTGTACATTACGTCATAAGCAATTCACGCACCACAAAAATAATAAAAAAAACTGCTCAAGTCATCACCATATCCTATTGCCTTATTTGTTATCTTTTCTTGTACATGCATGGTTTTAATGTCAGTCCTGCCTTCTTGATATTTTCAGGAGCATTAGCAACTTTGACAAATTCAAAGAGGAAGAAATAATCATTTTCTGTCTCCTAGGGGGAAGAGAATTGGGGAATAAATAAACAATTAGGTAATTATATTATTAATAGTACAACTGAAATAGTAGGTATAGGTAACCTCACCTTTGATGTTATCTTAAATCCAAGACGTGACAATGCAGTTATGAAGCCACGCACATCCTCAAATCGACTGGCCACCTCAGCAATCTTGAGCACTCCACTGAAAATAAATAAATGTAGATGTTCACAACGCTTATCAGACGATAATGCAAGCCTAATGCAAGACATTTAGGAAGCAAGGAAAATGTTATTTCTACTAGTAATACTAACTACTAGTAGTGACAACAGCATTTTTTGCATTGTTGTACTCTTATGTGATGTGAGCATAGCGGAAAACAGAAAAGCGTTTTTATTCTGTCGAGCCTCATAGTTTATTGTACACTACTACACATAGCTTCTTACCCCATAACCAGTACTCTGTTGGCTTCAGTGAGAAAGTCATTAAGGTTGGTCCCCATAAGTGAGAGACAGAACACCGCAATGTCTATGGTACCATCATCAATTGGAACCTAGTGCATTAAGAAAAACACATCAAGCATTGGCAATTGGACATCCTAAACAACATTATAAACAGGTGGTTAGGTATGTAAACATAGCTTTAATATGGCAGCATTTTAGGAACTATAAACAGATTTATTTTAGTTCAAAAATCTAATTAAAATCTATAACAGTGTATACATTACTTTTTATATATTTTACAGAATATGTTGTGTATCTTAAATCACTTACATTGGCCATGTCACATACTGTCACCAGGTCACAAGTGGGTGCGAGATCAAAGCTATGCACTTTGTTTTTCACACTGCGAGCAATTTTGCAGTCACCACAGCCAAAGTCAGCAACTACTAAAGATGATGACCTGCAAATAAATAATGTTACCGTTCTCAATACTGCCATACGGTATGATGACAAACTGCAATGCAACAAAAACAATTTAAAAAAACAACATGACATAGGACATTAAAAAATGACTGTCAAAACAGTGGCAAATTGTTTTCATAATTACCAACTAAACTTACTTTTGATGGATGAAGGAAATTATTGTATCTACAGGGTTTTCAGGCCAAAGCTTAACTTGCGTTGTAAAGCCAAGGTGGTAGACCTCAAAAGCCTTTGGATCCTGTTTGAACATCCTCTTGGCCTCACCGCTTGTGGTAGTGTACAGAATCTCGTTGATGTAACGGAACCGTGCAGCTTCTAGGCGCTTCTCCATTTTGGAGCGCAAAGCAGCAGAGCGATCCAGCATCTGCTCTTTAGCTCTTACCATGTCCCCATCTTCTGTGTCTTCCTCTGTAGACTGCTCTCTGACAACCACTGGTTCGGCTTTGGCCTTTGAGCTATGGATACTCAACATATGTCTCAGTTTATCAGAACGCTTTTGTTTCTCCTTTAATGTTCTCTTGTCAAAGGGTATCAGTTGCTCACTCTTCACTGGTGGCTTTTGGAGGATTTCATTTGAATGCTTGTTGGTAATGTTGCTGGTATCCACCAAGCCATCAACGGGTAACGATTTTTCGGTTTCAGAGTGTGGTATAGAGCTACTACTGCTCTTTGCTGCTAGTTTTTGTCGTTTTACCTCTGCTTTCCTGGAGTTCTTAGGCTTAATGTTATTTGCACTGGGTGGGTCCATTAGTTTTGGCGAACTAGATTTGTTTTTGTTGTCAGATTCTCTCACATGTTCTGTTTTTGCTTTATCCTGATATTTGTTCTTGCACCTTCTCTTGTTCTTCATTTTGTTTTTCCACTGCTTGCGTGTTAGTGGCTTCTCAATGCTTTTGGAGCCTTCATTTTTCTCAGCATCTTCCTTCTGCTCCACTTTCACAGCTTTTGTATTCTTAACAGTTTTGGAGGCTATTGAAAACATCAAGCATACTTGTCAAGGGGTACTTTACTTCTTTACATTTCCTCAAATAAGACAAGATTAAGCACTCAAAAGTAACTCACCTTTGACCTCGGGGTCTAACCTCTGCTTTTTGAAAACTTTGGGGTGGTCATCACCAGTCTGATCGGCTTCATATTTTTCTTCAGTCTTTTCCAGCTGACCTCTCCGACGCTTTTTGCTTCTTTTTTTCTTTTTCTTAGGATGCGCCAGTGGGTCATCCTCAGTTTCACTCTCACTAACGTTACCTTTAGGAGCAGGACAACTGCTCCAATCAGGCACTGAACGTAAAGTTTTAAGAGTTTTCAACAAGCTCTTTTTCCTCCCACCCTTTAATGGTAGCTGCAAGAGGTTCAGGGTGTATAACGTTAACTCATATCGAACAGCGAGTGAGTGGATTCAACATTAACGTACGTCACGGTCATGTTAAGTTAGACAGGGTAGACAACAGTTAAATTGCTCACCTTTTCTTTGATCAAATCAGAGTCTCCATTGACAGTCCGAGTCAAACCTCCAGACGAAGCAGTATCGTCCCATTCCTCTTCAGCAAACATATTTGGTCTAACGTTACTATAGTAATAAATAAGGTTACAGTATCACATCATATTACGTGAACGGAAAGTTACCCCTGTATTTACACACATCTGCGGCATACACTTTTGTTGAACTAATCTATTATAATGGATACTGTTTACGTCCCTAATAAAATATACTTGAAATAACCAACAACTGTAAAGAAATTACAACATTCGGGAAGCCATGTGCAAAAGCCAAAAGCTCAGAGTCGCATAGTTATGACGTAAACTACACCGCTATGGATTATCGGATTGTAGTTGTTTACACAACTGCATGAATGTTGATTTCTAAATGAAGTCATTGTTGAAAAAATATATATACATATTCTTTAATCGTGTTAACATGACAGCAATAATTGGTTGTGGTATTATTGTCAAATAAGGAATCGCGAGGTGTACTTGGAATCAGCTATGCACTGTGAGTAGCCTACTTTCCACTAGAGTGCGCAGTAAGTGAAAATTCCTAGCTCAAGAGTCGATTTCAAGATTTCATGAGGGTGTGGACTGTTGGGACGTAAGCAGTCTTTGCTTCAATCTGTCAGAGGAACTAACATATATTGTTGAATCTTTGTGCAATATTACTGAAAACGACCGGTAAGATGTAGTTATTTTATATTATGTCGTTGGAATTAATTATTGACAGACAACTTTTACTCAGTGTTGGTATATGCACTTGTGGAAAGGCTAACTTAGCTTAGCTAGCTACGTGCCCGGTTGCGAATGAAAGAAGCTTGCTAATATATGAGTTGCCAAATAACCTCAGTTGGAGTGGAGGTGGCTAACGTTAGAAGGTTTTCTTGCATACGCAAAACGTTGTCCTATGAAAGCTTAATAGATAACGTTACGCTTTGTTCAGGATTTCATCAACGAAAAGTTGATTCGGTGTTCGACGATATTTTAGTAACGTTATGCCATCGTACAGCATAGGACAAGTAGACGAATACTAACGTTACTGATGGCGCTTGCTAACGTTAGGTAGGGAACTAACGTTAGTTAGTAAGCTAGCGTTGTGTAGCCCCCTTACTCTAGGACTCTAAGTTCACTCTTTTGATCCTGTGTGAAAAAAAGGATGAAAGTCAGTCAAAGTACTGTCCATAGTCTACTTTTTCAAAATCATACCACGCCCATCGTTTTCTTCTGAAGTCTGATTTGAACATTAGGAGAGGGTAAGGCATTGGGGTACATTTTTTTTGCAAAGTAGAAAACCGACCTAACGTTAAATCACATAACGTTAAAACAAGTAACGTTAACTTCCTTTCCAGTTAACCACTGTTGGTTTAGTTGGATAAACAGTTAAACTGTGGCTCTAATAGCTTTGTTGTAACCGTACCAATCTTATTTCATGATGGCCAAGTTTCTGCTGATTAACATTAAGTTGAATATGAGGTCAAGGACTTGCGTCTAAACTTTGGGATGAAATTGACTCTTTTTTTGTCTTTTTTTCGCATTTAATTGACATCTATAATGTGCTGTTTCGTTGATATTATATGCTCTAATTGTTAAACTGTCTAGAGATGTAAAGCTGGGGACACTTGTGTGGGGGAAAATGACGGAAAATAACCGTCAATTGCCTAAAAAGTCGAAATTAACGTTACGGATCAGGTGTTTCAGACTATTTTGGTTTGGCGTTTTGAAGATATTATCTGATTAACTGAAGCTATTTGGTTGTTTGCGAAATAATAACGTCAGAACTTCCTTAGATACAGGGATTGCATGTACACACTTTATAATCTCAAGTAGAAGTCTAGATAGACTTATGTAATATAAAACTTATGTAATATAAAAAAATATAAAAGTGAAAGTACTGATCGACTTTACTTGTTTGCTCAAGTAAACTCATAGAATTTCAGCTAATTATCACATTCATGTTGGAATCTGCCTCAATGTTAGGGAAGGCACCATATATTAATAATGTATATGCTTATATTGCTATATGCTAACATATTGGTAAATTTCAACACATTAAGACAAATGTAACTAGCACAAATATGGTTGTTAATGGTTCCCTATTTTGGGTGGTGGTTTGTCTGAATAGATTGTGAAAAAAAAAAACACAACAAACCACAGCCAATACCTCCCTCCCAACCATCTTCTTGCCAATTGGCTGACTGTGGTTTGTTGTGTTTTGGTGCACAGCCTGTGCCCCTTCTGTTTGAGGATTACAGCCCCTGTGTTGTTTTACGATACTGTTTTTTTCCCCACAATGTATTCAGGGGGCAGACAACAAGCCGATCATGGGGAGATGCTTACAATTTGAGACAAAAATTGAATTGTGTTAAAATTCTGCAGAATCTCACAGGGCACCTTTAAAATGTAGGGGGATAAAAGTCAAAGTTGCTAAAAAAGGTCAGAAAAATAATTACTTAAGTATAGTATTTGTACCTGTTTACCTCCCATTTTTGCTTAGGACAGCCCAGTCCTGGCATGACTAGTCGGGCTTAGTTCAAAAAGTAAGTGAAGTAAACCTTCCTCAAGACAAATCAAATTTCATATTTGGTATAATTTTGCAAAATGACCATCAGTCAGGCCTATTTTTCTCTCCATATATAATGTAATGCTTGCAGCAACGTTTATCTCCTGCTTGCATGAAAATTATCACAGGTAAGAGAAGGCACTAATTGAACCATATATTTTAATTGTGTGATGGTGTCACCAGATTGATCTGGGTCAGAAGCTGAAAAATAAATAAAGAAAATGTGAGCATGTAAAAATGGCACGGAAACTGAGAGAGGAGAAAACGGTGCAGTGGTTGATGGAGGAAACAAATATTTTTGCTACAAAAAGCTTAATTAAGTCTATTGACAGGATTTAAATAAAAGTGGCATTAGGATATAGATATTTTTTGGTGTCGTTTTGTGGTGAAGCAAACCTGTTGTCGATGACCCATCGTTGGTTTGTATAGTGGTATGAACACGGACGTTTCACAGGCACTTTCGTCGCTTCAGCTACCTTTGTAACTGGTGCGGGTACCAGCTCCCAACACCGGGCTAGCCAGTCTGAAAACGGCATTATATTGGTTGCTGGTTCACTATTTGGTTAATGTTGCATCCAATTTTCTTTGTATTTTTTCTGCAGAAAGCAACAGGGCTATAGAATGGTTGACTCTGGATTTCTCATTTGATGTTCTCAATATGTTGATGCCTATTGTTTTTTGTCATATTTGTTTTTCAGGTGTAAGGTGCACTCCTGCTTCAGTCCCCTGGTCACTGTAGGGGTGTGCTCACTGCCTGGGGACGAATGCTTTCCAGGCCTTTTCTGAATTTCTGCAGTTACCTCAATAGTGTCGTCTTGTCTACCCACTGCAACATAGCCATATCAGTCATATTTGGAGGCAAAGTTAGCTGGAAAAGTCAAAGTTAGCCTCAAGAGTTAACTGAAAAAGCAAGCATGGATGACATCTTCACCCAGTGTAGGGAAGGCAATGCAGTTGCTGTTCGCCTTTGGCTGGACAATACAGAAAATGATCTCAACCAGGGGTAAGACATCCTTGTTTTTGTCACAAATCTCAAAAGCATGTTTACAATACACAGTTCTGTTGGAGGAATGGAGCACTGTCATTTACCCACAGGTGGTTGTTTAGCTGAACTCTCCTCAAAGAGTTTTATGTTGTTTTTCTCTTGGTATGCAGCTTAAGCTGGCCTACTATGTGTTTATGCAACAATGGATATTTAAAGGGTTTTTTACTTAGTTGTTTATTCCTATCCTTATGCGACTCCAAATCTGACAGCCACACATGGATTTCCCATGCCTCTAAGCAGGAAATGCTGTTTATGTTTTCCCAGTCTCTTTTTTTTGACCCTGCCTGTGCTATATTTAATTTTGATGTGTAAAATGAGAAACATGTGAAAAAAACAATACAGAGGCAATTTGTGCTACATGCTTTTCTTTCTAAATGAATTTACCATGTCTAAGGCATTGGTTTCTGTCTTGTCTTTCTTTTTTGTGGAAGAAAAATATAAATCACACTGACATGCAGCTAAGGCCATTAGCAGATTGCTTCATGATACTGACCACCAACGTTTCAGTTGCAGCTAAAAAGGCACACGTCTCCCTCTCTGCTCTTGTGCAAGTCACTGGATGCTTTTATGGCAAGGTGCTCTATCTCCCCCTTTACTTATTTATCTGTGAATTTACCAATTTGCTGGCGCACAGACTCAAAACACTCCTCAGCCCTTTGGAATTCACAATGTCCTTACATGGAATACCATGGAAAGCCTCAGGGAGCAGTCCCCACACAGCCACCCAAATGAGCAGGAGAAAAGGGGAGGAGAAAGGCACGTTTGTTCTGCTCTGTGTGTGCGTGTGTGTGTCTGTGAGAAGTGGGGGGAGCCTTTGAATTTATGGGAGGCAATGCACTAGGGGCCGTATTAGAGCTCATTAGCTGCCTGGCCCACGTTTGGCCCTTTCCAGAGCATCCTGATAGGTGGTGTTTGATAGTGGCATCCATTTCCGCCCCTCATTTCCTCATGTTTGCGCTGATAAGTTTTTCTTCGCATGACAAGGCTTTCACATGCACAGAAGGAGTTACCAATTTAGAACTCTGTAGAAGTAACATTTGTTCGGTTGTTGAAATGCCCTCAGAGTGTGTGATTATCACACCTTTGCAGTCTCAGAAAGGGCCCCAGCATTTTGTCATTACTGCACCTTGTTGTAAACAAGTGTAAAAACAAGCAGTTGATCGTTGCTGACCTGTTGCTTGTCAGGCAGTTGTAAGGCACGGGGAACAGAATGACGTTTGGGGGAGGTGTGTTGTGAGTGCTTTTTTTGGATTGGAGGGCTGGGCTGTATACAAAAAGATTGCTTGTTTATATTTAACCCCCAGCAAGCACCTAGCATGTCCCGCTAAGTCAGGCTGATGTGGCCTCACCTGTCACACATAGAACTGGAAGGCTCATTATCCACAGAGTGTGTTTGTAGAATAGGAGTGGTCATGACAAATCTCTTGTCCAGACATTAATCCAGAATGTGTTGGTCTAAACTGAGTGTAGCTTACTAGGCTAGCTGAGTAAACGTATCTATCAAGGCTGTGTTGAAATGTCTCTATACAGTGTAGACAGCTGCTGTTAAGAATGACTGACTAAGTTTGACCGCAAAATGATGTGGCAAATATGACGTAAGGTGCAGCATCCAGGCTTGTGTGGCAAGGGAATGTTCAGTAAATGTTTTGAGGGGTGTGGTAGCTGGCCAGCCCCCGGTGATCTCACTGGGCCGGGCCGGGCCTCCCTTACTCGAGACAGACAGGGTGCAGACAGGCAAGTCTTCCGCCTGCCACTCTGAGCTATGCTGGCAGGTGGCTCTGCCTGAAATAACAACAGTATTACGGGGCAGCAACAGAGGAGGATCTCACCGTTTCCTGGACACAGGACATCCCTGCACTGCTATGGCGGGAAGTCATCACAGAGCTAATAACTAACTAAAATGGGAAAGGCGGTGTCGTCAAAAAGATATATGCAGGGTTGGGTTGATGTTTACAGCAGTTCCCAATGATATGCTATGACATGTGGAACCCTCGTGTTTGTATGATTTTGGTGTTTTTGCAGTTTAATAGGCTACATCTTAATAGTAAGATTTTCTTAAATGTGAGTCTAAAAGCTTATTCATGGACACTTCAATCCCAAAGATTGCCTTACACTTTTAGTGGCCAGTGATTTTATTTGCATGCATTGGCCTGCTTCTGGGTTTCAATTACTCAGTCTACTGGCAGTGATAGATGTCCATAATTGACGTCCACTGTGGAGAGGGGGCCTTCCTTGCCTTCAGTATGTCTGCCCTGGTTGAAAGTAGGATCTCTTTGGTGAAACTTGATGACCCTTTTGTGGGGGACACATGTCCTCCTGTGTGCAGGGAGAGGGTCAGCCTTCTCCCCACCAAGTGCCTCACACGCACAGACACAGACACATACACCCTTTCCACTTGACCCATGTTAACAAGGATCTAATAAATAGCCTGAATGGATGCGTTGGGCTACTATTTAGGCCTGTCGCCAGGACGCCAAAAAAAAGTAAAAAAGGAACCTCCTGGAATGTCCAAGTCACAGTAATAGGGGGAAGTGGAAACTGGAAGAATTCCTGCCTCTGCAGAGGGCACTTGAAGGCATGCGTCCTGCATTCCTTCCCTGACGGTTTGCCGAATGTCTCTGTCTCCTCCAGGGAGGAGAGGTCGAGCTGAGGAGCACGAAAAAAATGAGCGAGGGAGGGAGGGAGAGTAAGAGAGAAGAGATGAGGCTGAAGTGAAAGTCAGCTGGGTGGCCAGATGATGCATAGCAGCTGAGGTCCCAGTGTGTAGCCTGCTCTCTGCATGGATGATGAAGGAAGTCTTCTGGAGCCTTATATGGCCTGACAGTCTAAACCAGGCCTGCTGATGTTTTTTCCTCCCTTTTCCTGACTGAGGGAGACTGCCAGATCTCTCTCTCTCTCTCTCTCTCTCTCTTTGCTTTCTCTTTCTCCTACTTCCATTGCCTTTACCTTTGTCTTTGTCAGCTGGTTTGTTTATTTCAAGGATATCATGTTTGCCCATTCTTTAGAGATCGTGGCCATTTCTGGACTCAAGGACTTTTGTAGAGAAACGTATATGTTTATTCAAAAACCTCAGATTAAAATCAGAGCACACCCAGTTTAATGTCTGACATTCCATTTCCAAAAGTCAAGGGTAATGGCTTTCTTAAATGTGTTGTGGTCTAATTTTATGTGCCCGTAAAGATAAATGTTTAATAATCAGTGAGTGTATTGTGGGAGTCATTTTCACAGTCCTGCTTCATTCCAAACCTGAAGATTGACTGCTTCTTCATATACTTACGGTCAACACATTGGTTCAATAAGCAGACATGCACGTGCATGCAGTGGTTGCTTGACTGTCAATTTCCATTTGCAATTTCCAAGTTGTCCAAAGGTTATCATCTTTACACTCACTCGTGGGTGCTCCGTTTTCCTCTGTGCCTTCAGGGACGACCACGGCTTCAGCCCCCTCCACTGGGCGTGCCGTGAGGGCCGCTCCAACGTGGTGGACATGCTCATCATGCGTGGAGCCCGCATCAATGTTATGAACCGCGGAGATGACACCCCCCTGCACCTGGCCTCCAGCCACGGCCATCGGGACATCGTCGGCAAGGTGAGGTTTGGTCATCTAGCGGACCAGCAATTCAGAGATTCCAGTGGTTTGTGAACTCAACACACGCACACTTAACTTTTAAGGGTGTAATGCGTAGCTTGCCATTTCATTACAAGGTCCGTAAGCCCCTCTATAATTTGGAAATATCTCCTTACATTGCTTGTTGCTTTTTTGCTCGCAATTACTTAAAAAAAAGTTACTTTGCAAACAGCATTATGCATGAAGGGAGCAGGAAGTTGAACTTTTAATAGCTACAGAAGCAAAAGCAAACTACACCTTCCAGATAGCTTGTCCTAGTCTTGTTTTTAAACTTGAGAGACAACTTATAAAGGACATTGCATTGATGGGCAAGGGCTAACAAATGTTCAAATAGAGCCAAATCATCCCATTTTCAGTTCAGACAGCTGAACCATTGTGCGCTAACTGGATGTCACAGTAGCAACTGGACGGATTGGTTACAGAGACTTTTCAGTTCTCAGGAAATATGTGTGACTTGTTGGATTAGACACAATTCTCAAGGCTGCTGAGGAAAAGCACAGATGTGGCCTCTGAGACTGGACATAGTGTAATGGCAAGATAATGGGAGAAATATAAACTTTTTATTTCCTATAAATCCACATTTAAAGGTTTTCAGGTCTTGCCATACTCTTTCTGTGGTGCTCTATCATTTTGAAAGGGCTGAATTTCTTCTTGTTTTTTTTTTTTTCCTTCATCCGTTTTGAAGATGAACAAGTATCTTGGCACACTCAGAGGAAACTTAAACTGAAACCAAGACATCCTCGTGGGACGTGAGCGGTGAGCCGTGCTTGGCCGCAGTGAATCACTGGAGTCAGGCCTTCTGCGGTCCATTGTGGCTGCTGCACTTAATATTAGACATGTTATAATAGTTGTGGAATGCCGCAGGAGAGACTCAGAGTTCTGGTGAAGGTGTATGCTTTCAGCAGCTGGCTCAGTGTCAGGCCTAACCTGCTGCTCCTATTGCGTAATATTAATACCGTCTGAAGCAGTGAATTATAGAAATGCTGATGATTGAAATTGAGTGTGAGTAAAGGTACAAAGCCCATATGAAAGAGCAGAAAATAAAAAGGGAAAAAGTGAACATAAGTTATAAATTGAAATCAAAGCCATGCAATTTTATCTGGGTGCTAGACCTGGTGGAAAGTCTCTTTAGGATGGTATACTTAACAAAAGTTAAAATGCAAAAGTTGTCACTTCGACATCTGGCAGCACTATACATGGAATCATGATTTGGTGAAATGGTTGTGAAAGCAGTCCCAAACATGCAGACGATGGTATCGCCTTAAGTTGGCAAGCGTCTTTATTTCACGTGTCTTCCCCTTAATCCTGTTTGGTGTCTGAGCTGTGCTGTGCTCTTGTCCTCCAGCTGATTCAGTGCAAGGCGGACACCAACGCGGCCAACGAGCACGGCAACACACCGCTCCACTACGCCTGCTTCTGGGGCCAGGACCTGGTGGCCGAGGTGAGTGCTCCCCCTGGTGGCCACTCGCCACCTTTCGCAGCTCCTGACTGATGCAATACATGTGGATCCTCAGGCCTCTGCACACACACACAGACACACACAGACACACACAAGCATGCAGGGATAACATAGACATTTCCTTTTTTGGTGCTTCTCTCCCCCTCAGGACCTGGTAACTAATGGTGCCCAGGTGAGCATCTGCAACAAATATGGAGAAACCCCACTGGATAAGGCTAAACCACACCTGCGTGACCTCCTCAAAGGTATTCATCATGCTGCATAAAGTTAATAGGAAAAAGACCAGAAACTGATGGTTGCTTGTCAATGATTGTAGATCAAATAATTCTGTGTAATACCAATGCGGGACATGCATTAAAAAAAAAAAAAAAAATTAAACTAATGCCAATTATACATCATCATTGTAATTATCAAATAATGTGTTCATATGTGTGGGGTGATTGTCTTTATTCCTAGTTTTTTGTTTTTCTAGCGTTTCCTAAGTGATTTCCTCTCATCTGTTGCAGAACGAGCAGAGAAGCTTGGGCAGAACTTGACCAAAGTGCCTTTCAAAGACACTTTCTGGAAAGGCACCACTCGCACACGGCCCCGTGAGTCATGCTCAGTAATTACAGTCCACTTGGGCTTGCCGATCAATCACTGGCTGCCAGTGTGCACAGTCACGCCGCTGCACTCTCACTTTATTAATCTCCCCCAACACAAGCTGATGAGGTTATGAGCAACATAATGAACAGCACACCACAGAATAGTTCCAAATAATTTTTTTATTATCATTTTTTTTATTATTATGCATGACTTGTGTTTGTGATGTTTTCTAGGTAATGGCACGCTCAACAAACACGCTGGCATTGACTTCAAGCAGCTGTCCCTCCTATTGAAAATCAATGACAACCACTCTGGAGAGGTGTGCGGTCTTCATTTATCGATCACATGGTAGCAATTAAATACATACAATATTAAATATAGATAGATAGATAGATACTTTATTGATCCCCAAGGGGGAAATTCAAGATGGTGGAATCACCTTGGCTGCCATTCATACGGCGCCATTAAAGGTCTCATTCCGCCGTATTTTCATTAATTTTGTGGTGGTCTCTTGTCTAAACTAATGTCATGAGAGTTGGTTTCGACAAAAAATATGCTGTGGTTGTCTTGTTTCAAGCTATTTTAGTTAGGTGAAAAGGAGAGCAGGGATAGCTCGAGAGGATTCTTATGAATATTAATGATATGCAAATGTATTGCCTCTGATTGGCTAACAACACTGTGACGCTCCATCTAGTGGGTCTGTCTACAGGCAGCCTAACGTTTCTTGAGGGCGGGTTAACTGCATAGCTGATGTTCAAATTGACGTACATTTGTACGGCTTTTCCGATTCGCTCGTTTTTCCCGGCAGTTTTCTTTCACAGGCGAATACAGACTACAGGAGTAGGAGAGCATTTTGAAGTTGAGCATAGAAGTACAACTTGGGCTGACCTATGGTAATGTAAAAACATCAAGTCTAAAACGGTTTATTTTGGAAGGAGACCTTTAAAAAAGAGATAAGAAAACTGGAATACATAAGGAAAGAGGAGGAGATAAAAAAAACAGCCCACCAGACTATACACCAATAAGGAGTATAGTTTGGTGTCAGAAAAAAACACCTCAGCACATTTAAGCAATTTATCACAGAACAACGCAAACTCGATACAAAACTCACTACATGTGTTGCGTCACTTTCCTACCCAATGTAATTTGAAGCCGGTTCAATCCATTCCACTTGGGGAGCAGTATATTACAGGTCTATTATACTGTTACAGGAAATGTCATTTTATTTATTTATTTGTACTGGACTGTTGCCTGCAGTTGTGACTCTAATGTGGTTTTAATGATTCATTTCTCTGCAGCTGTGGCAAGGGCGTTGGCAGGGAACTGAGATTGTGGTGAAGCTTCTCAAGGTTCGTGACTGGACCACTAGAAAGAGCAGAGATTTCAATGAAGAATATCCCAAGTTAAGGTTTGTGACATTCTGTGTCCCTCAAGTGCATCATCGATTCTAAAGCTGGATTTATACTTCTCCGTTGCAGCGACGCAATAGCTGTGCGTACCTTCGCCGACGCTCTGTGACGCCTTCCGTGCCCCTCCCCAAAATTGTAACTACACGTCAAAGCGACGCAGACGTTGAGGGCTGTGATTGGTCCGCTTTACAGCGGGAGACCGTATCGAACTTTGGATATAATTTTGGAGTCTAATTTTGGATTTAAGACCAATGACTTCTCATACTTTCACATAAGTATTTGTTTATTGCGATAGCTAGCAAGCTAATCCTTTGTAAACACACCCCGTGCTTACAGATTGTGCAAACAGTATTTTGTAGGTTCGTAGTTTTCCTTCGCATTTGTTGTTGCGTCTATGTTCTATGCGTCTATAACTTACAAGGGTAGTGCTGCTGCTCCAATTTGTCTGAACAATTACCTTATTTATTCGCATGGCTTTAATTATCACGCAACTGCTGTATGGCAACAACACTCCACCTGAACAAAGAGTTCGAGAAACGTTCCAAGAACGACCCAACGCGTTGTAGGGACTCTGACACAGAAGTATAAATCAAAAACGTCGGCGAAGGTGTCTGCGTCGCTGCAACACAGAAGTATAATTCAGCCTTAAGTGTCTCATCTAAATACATTCAAGTCCTTTATGTTTGATTTATGTCCATCCACAAATGTCACCTCTGACTGCACTCCCACAATATGTGTTGAGAAACTGGAAAAGGTGCCATGTGGCAGTAGAGCATAAACCCTGAATAGTAATATTCCAGCTATGTAGCCATTGGCAATCAGACTAATATGAACTATGCCAGTCTCCCAGTCTCTGAGAGTAGATAGTGATATTTGCCTGATGAATGAAATATTGATAGTGGCGGAACCTTAATGACTATATCGCTCCGCTCTAAAACCCTCTGTTCTGTACAGAGTGAACATTTGAGTCACCAAAATGTGACTGAAATGTTCGCTCTGTTTCTGTTGTTTTTGTTGTCGTTTAACGATCTGGTGAATTATACAAAACTCACCTGAAACAGTGGGTGGGATTGCGCCAAAGTGCTATACCTTTTTTTTTTCCATAGACTTTCTAAGGAGAAATCTTGTTTTAAGCAGTTAATGACTCAATTGTTCAAGGTCACTAAATGCTATCTGAAAAAAAAACATAGAAATTATATAATAAATGATCAGTAATATATAAATAAATATCAGTAATATACCCATCTGAATGGGTCAAAGCTAAATGAATAATAATATATGGTAACTCAATAAGTCATTGCTAAATGAAACTAGAAGTAAGTTAATGTCCCCTATTCGCTTAGTGTTGGGTTCTGGGTATTGTGCAAAAATTCAGAAGTGATATTATTTATTATATGGAACCATTAAGATGATGATTTCAACTGTGAGGGTACCTAGAGTTAGTCATGCAGCCTTTATTTATTCATTATGCTGCGTTTAGCCTATGATTTACCTGTACATATACTGCATACTATTGAGTTGTGCCTGAAACAGTGTAATCTAGCATTTACACTGCTTTGAGTTTTCCTTAGTTATCAACAGTGTACTGGGTCAGACCTGTCAAGCTCTTTGTGAGGGATGGTTTAGTGAGAGGATATACTTAAAGGGATAGTTCGGTTTTTAACACATTGAGCCCCTTTCACAGGTTGTCTAAAATGAAATAAAGTGGCTGACACCAAAATCTTGATGATTGCTCCTGTCTCGGCTATTTGGGAAATATAGAATCGCCTCTGCCTGCCTTTAAAATGGCTAGCAATGGGCATGTGTTGTTTCTATCCTTAAAACACTGGTTTTAAAAAAGTGCTACTCATGGAGTGATTAGTGGCGTTTGCTGATGTTCCAACCCAAGTATTGTAGCAAAATACAGTTTCTGTCATGTTTTATTTGCCATTTTGTAAGTCCCATAGGGATCTATTTGCTCCTTCATATAAACAAAGTGCCAAATAAAACATGACGGAAGCTTTATTTCGCTACGATACATGTTTTGGAACATCATTGAGCACCACTAACCACTTGGTGAGTAGCACTTTTTTAAAACCAGTGTTTTAAGGATAGAAACAACACATGCCCATTGCTAGCCATTTTGAAGGCAGGCAGAGGCGATTCTACGTTTCCCAAATAGCCGAGACAGAAGCAATCGTCAAAATTTCGATGTCAACCACTTTATTGCATTTTAGACTGTGAAAGGGGCTTAATGTGTTAAAAAGCGAACTATCCCTTTAATAGCTTTGGACGTGGTCTATGTGGTATTATATTCGTCTTCTGAACGAGCAGACTGTAGTTTCTAGAAGAACTGAAACCAGCTATTGCAGGGCATTTAAATTTGACTAAAGAGGGTGTATTAGTGCCAGTAATATGTTTTACACATCTGCTCCTGGAATGCAGTAGGAAGGAAGGCGAGTGGTCGTGATATGTGCTTTCATTTTTGCTATGCGTCATCACAAGGTTTAATTAAGGAAACTGACAGAGAGCATAAATCAGTCACTGGCATACTTACAGAGAAAACAAAAACGTGGCAGGCATAATTCTAATAGCAAAGTCCCATAATGGGTCTGTTAAAATATGTTATAAAAATCTATTAAGCTTTTGGACCAATTTGGTGCACATCTGAAACATGAAATAACCTGACAGACAAGACACGACTTTTTTTCAAGTACACAATGTTTTTGGCATTTTAGTTGTGCAATGATTTCCTTTATGTAACCTCTTTCTATGTAGTTATGCCTTAATATTTTCATCCTGGTGATGTCCTTGTGTATGTCTTGCCCTGACCTTGCTTGTCCTGTCCTGTCTTGTCCTGCCCCATCCTCCTTGTTTTGTGCATCCATCATAGGATATTTTCCCACCCGAATGTCCTACCTGTCCTTGGGGCATGTCAGTCACCCCCTGCCCCCCACACTGTCATCATCACACATTGGATGCCGTACGGTTCGCTTTATAATGTACTTCATGAGGGCACAAGTGAGTACTGTGTCAGTCACTTCTGTGTTCAGCTGCTTGTAAATACACAAATATTAGCATGGAGACTTGAGGACTTATATGCCCTTCTATTTGCAATGTGGATAGGCAGTGCCAGTTGATGAGAACCAGTACAACTCTTGTATTGCAGTGCTTGCAATCTGGATGACCAGTTAAAAAAAGTCCAGGATTTTTGTGTATTTATAAAACGCAATAAACAAAACAAATAGCATAAAAACATTGTCTCTTATAGCCTGTAATAAAAACATAATGTTTGTAAAAACATTACATAAACATAATCATATTATGGTATGGCCTGTTTTAGCCTTTAACTTCCAGGTCACATCAGGATGCAAGTATTGATTATGCAGTCCTGTGCTGTGATGTGTAATGACTGGATCTTTTATCCCCTCCTCAGACTTTGTGGTGGACCAGACTCAGGCGGTGAAGTTTGCCTTGGACATAGCCTGTGGAATGGCTTTCCTGCACACGCTTGAGCCAATGATTCCCCGCCACTATCTAAACAGCAAGAGTGTCATGGTGAGCCCTCTATAAATATTTACCACGAAATCTCTGCGCCACATGAAAATGGAAAATCTTCTTCCTCCATGTTGTCTCCCTCTGACCCGGCTTTACTTGCATGCCAATAAAATGTTTTCTTCTCTCAGATTTGTGCTCCTGTGGTGCTACAAAGGGACCCAAGCTCCTTGATATAAAAATCATGCACATTCTTTCTTCACTGATTTACTTCCTTTTTCTTCGCATTAGTAGTGTTGTTGTTTTGTTTTTTTTGTTTGTTTTTTTGTACTCAACTTTGTTTGCTTTTCTGTCATCCCTCCCAGATTGATGAGGACATGACTGCAAGGATCAGTATGGCAGATGTGAAGTTCTCCTTCCAGTGCCCCGGGAGGATGTACTCTCCAGCTTGGATGGCTCCTGAGGGTATTGCACTCCGTCTTGGCATTTCAGTCGGATCCCTCAGTAGATCCACAGAAGCCCCTGTTTTATTCTTTTATTATGTTTTGTGGACATTTACTAGAATCTAGAGTGGCTTACGGAGAACATTTTGATGTTCTGCAGATCTGAGGCGGTCTTTGTATTCATAAAGATTTGTATGCAAAACCTGACTTTGGCAAATTCTTTGTACATTTCTTATAACAAGTCTGATGCTACTGAAGACAACGTCTTTTCAGACTGCACTAATGGCATTTACCATAATGCAGTTACTGAATGAACTAAATGCACTTGTTTTATTTATGAGCGTATATGCTCTCAAAGACCACTGCCATGTTTAAAAATCCATGACGAAGCTTTTTCTGGATGTGCAGTTTGTTTGCATCAGCCTTGTTTAATATGGTGACTGAAGATCTCTCTGTGCGTCTCTCCCCCTGGCAGGCCTGCAGAAGAAACCTGAGGAGATCAACCGGCGCTCTGCAGACATGTGGAGCTTCGCCATCCTCCTCTGGGAGCTGGTAACCAGAGAGGTCCCCTTTGCTGATTTGTCGAACATGGAGATTGGCATGAAGGTTGGACATTAAAATTCAATTGTAGCTCTAATTGTAAAAGTAATGTTTAATGAAAAGTCCTTTATTATAATTTAACTAGTAAGTGTTTCATCAGTTAAGGGTATTAGAAATGATGAAATTGTGGTTTGCTTTGCTGGCATCAGGTGGCTCTGGAAGGACTTCGCCCTACCATCCCTCCCGGCATCTCCCCCCACATCTGCAAGCTCATGAAAATCTGTATGAATGAGGATCCGGCCAAAAGACCCAAGTTCGACATGATCGTTCCCATCCTGGAGAAAATGCAGGACAAGTGAAGCCTCCCCAGTACGCAGTCAGATCCCACACAAATACCTTGCCCAACCCCACTGTATGCATACCAGATATCTCGCTCCTGTTAGCACCCGTGGTGCGGTGCATTACCAGTGTTGCCTTAGACCCTTTCCTCACGACTTTTATGCTATACTGTACACCACTTTAACTTGAGTCTTTGTATAAAAAAAGGAAAAGAAACAAAAGAGCATCAGCAATTACACATTTACTATAAATTTGATTTTATTACGTCTTTTTTTCTTCATTTTTTTCTAAGATATGTTTTCTCATTAATATTATTGTTAATATGATTTTACTTAAGCTACTGGGTGTGCACATCCCCCTCCTAAAATGTATTACATTGACTGTTATAATGTCACAGGCTCAGTGGAATTTACTACATTACTGACTGATTTACCTGCACAGAGCCAAAAGATTCTGTCCGTGCCTACTTACGTCAAAGCAGCGCCTTTTTCCTCGTTGTTCTACAAAAAGAGAAGTCAAAAACAGTCATCTGACGCTGTGAACACTTCTGCTTTTTGACAGAAAGAGGATTATTCTGCTTCTCCCAACAGCTGTGTGTTCATTGCCCTCTCAGTGGCACTGCAAAAGTGTAGACTGTGGTGAGACTATATGTTTGTCTTTCTGCAGGTGTATTGTATATGTGGGTGTGTGCGCGCGCGTATCAGGTTGTGCAACTGCTGTAAGCTGCTTAATCAGTCCAATCATTTCACTGTGCCCAAAAGGGAAGCAGATTGTGTGCACCTGCAATATCACACTTGCAGGCCTGAACTGTATTTCAATCCCGGAGAGATGGTCTCTCCTTGTGAAGCTGGAGCATTGTGCCTAAATGCCTTGGCTATATATTAAAAAAAAACACGTACACTCTGCTCTCCATTGCATTAGACATCCTGTGTAGCAGTCCGGTACATTTCACACAAGTGCTCCTTTGTGCAGATTTCATTTTTGCAGTGTATTTTATTTTTTATTTTTTACATATCTTGAATTACTGAATCATGTGCCAGAAATACTCCAGCTCTTACATTAACTCCCCAAAGAAAAGTCACATTCAATTTCTTTTCTTCACAGTGCTCATTTTTACTTTACTTTGGGACTTTGCTGCTTTACCTCTTCTCAGTCATTGCCATGTTAACTTTGCATTATATTATATATTTCTTATTTTTAAAATTGTATTTCATCGTCCATCCACTTGCTTGCTTGTTCTGAAAGAGGGGCATAAGCCAAAACCAAGCATGTCTTTAAATATATGTAATTTATATATGTGCATTAAAAAGTATACTTGTTTAAGAAAGTATTTTGTCTTTGTGTGTGTGTGTGTGTTTTAATATGCAGAGTATTTGTGAATGATTTGAAAGATTTTTTTTATAAGGCATTAGTCCATCATTTTGTTTTGACAGGGGTGTATTGATTGTGTGTGTCGGCATGGTTTACGGTGTTTTGTAAGGTTTGCACACTTCCAACATGCACCGATGAGCATCCAGGCCTGCCTTAACAACGCTGTAGTTGTACGCAGGTCTTTCGTGTTTATGTAGAAACCTCATAGAATAAATGTTGTATCTTAGAAATAGACTGTAGAAGTTGGTCGTTTAATCAACGAAATATGTATTAAACCGTTTGAATTTTATCTTAAGCTTGCTCAAGTGTTATTTAATTATTTACATTCTGGAGCGGGGATTACTGTCAACGCGATGCTTCTGTGTGACATTGCAGTGACGTAGCTTGCTGTATTCTTGTCCTCCTACTCCCATCATAACAGTCGCCGTTAATCCAGATTAAAGACCTCTAATACGACGTTTATACGGCTTTAAATATAAAATGAAAATATCATAAAAGAAGACTACAGATAGCAAGGGTAAGTGCATTTTTCAATTATCAAAGCCTATGGTGCCGTAGTCTTTATTATAGTATTGGACCACCTAGCCTCTGCCTCCATCGAAAGATGATGTAGGCTGATGGCGGATGGTTGGTCCAGCAGCTAGCACTGTATGATCCTGTAGCCTATATGCTAACGTTAATCAAAATGTGAACGTAGAATCATGGGAATGGCAAGATGAATTTCAATTTGATAAAACTAAATTTAAACACATATCGTGTTATTTTCTTTATCATTAGTCATTATCTAATCATGGTGCACAGATTTAACGCATACGGCACTGAATTTGTTACATACATATCTTGCTAGTTAGCTAAGACAGTCGATATGCGCTAATGTCAGTGCATTTTAAACTTGGAACTGATACCAATCCAAGATGGTTCTAACAGTAGATGAAGGTGACGGGTACAGTTTGGTAAGTAACGCTGGCTCTTGTTAGTCTATAGGTGTATAGACGTGTTGTTTCACAGCCCAGTTGTCCTGTTTTGTTGGTTAGTTAAATAGATATAGTTACGTTTTTACATTTAGCAAGACATGCGCCACATTGGCCACGGAATAGGCCTACTGGTAGGATGGGATGCTAAATATACAGCGAGTTCTTGACGAATTGCGACTTATGCGACAGTTGGGTACAGTTGACAATTTCTTAACTTTTGAAAATTCACATTAAAAATATGAAGTAATTATAGCTGGCCTATCGAAGTAAATCAGACAAAAATGATTTTTAAATAAATAAATGGTCTGAATTCTCCACAGGGGTAGACGAATATGGGTGGCAATGATGAGGAAATGTCAAACCATCTGGTCAGCAAACAACGCACGGATGAGGAGCTTAACGAAAAGAACCAGCGACATAGCCAAGAGCACACCGGCAACAGCGCAAAATGGGTAAAGGAGGGACAAAATCAGCAGCGCAAAGTGGCGGAGAAACAGCAGGACCCTAACCACAATGATAATGTCAACTGGAACGAGGATACCACCCCAAATCAAAACAATCAAGATGATGTGCAGGGCAACGAGGAACAGACATCCTCAAAAATACTGCACTCCCTCCGTCTTAACTTGGATGTGGAGACCAAGAACATCTTAAATGAACCTCTCATAATTGAGGCATTGGATGGAAAAAAGGAAAAAGAGGAAGACAAGGATGACAAAGAAGATGAAGGGGAGGAATTGGAGAGAGGCGAAGAGAAGGATGCCATGGCTCCAAGCTTAGGAGAGAAAAATATGCCCCCAGCTGATATAGAAAGTATGAAGGAAGGAGAGGATCTTGGCAAAGACACCTGCCAGTTGTTCTCCAATATGAATGGAACACCTAGTGAGGAAGATTCCAGCTGGACCACCCTGTCACAGGATGACAGTGCAGAAAAGTCTCCCAATGGCAATGGCGGTAAGAGCCAACTGTCTAATATTTGCACATCTGTCTTTTTACATGTTTTATTTCTGACTCTCTTGATGTCTGGTGGTGATGCAGTGATTTTTCTCTATGTGTTAAATTCATTATTTTCAATCCAGTCATCTTCAATTCTCTCTTATTCACAGACTCAATCTGGGACTCCAATGCCTTCGAGACAGACAGTGACCTGCCCTCAGGCTGGATGCGCATCCGCGACACCTCAGGGACCTACTACTGGCACATTCCCACAGGCACCACTCAGTGGGACCCTCCCTTACCTTCGGACAAGGTGGAGGAGTCCACCATGTCTTCCAGCATGTCTTTAGAGACGACCCCGTGTGAGGAGCCAGAGGTGAGGAGAACGTGCACAGCAATCCAACTCTCCTAGTTTTTAGTTTCTGAACTGGCAGAGCAGTGCAAATTGCTTGCTTCCACTGTGTTTGTGTTTGTTTACGTCAATAACCTTGCTCTGACCTCCCCTGCTCTATGCTCTAGATCACCTGGGGCACTTCAACTCGTCCAAATATATTTGATGAGGAAGAGCCTTGGAAGGTAAAAATGCCTTATGTGAAGTAGTAGAAGCACATATCTCAGGTATCAGGTTATACAGGTATAACGCGATAATAATTAGTTATGACATGGTGATCAAGCAAACCTTTGAATAGCGTGATACAGATGAACACCTTAAAGGCAGTCCACTATTCCAGTGTGTTCTAGGTTGTTTTGTTTTGAGGGAAAGAAAAAAACTGCCATTACCGTATTGCACAATTACATTTAAACATGTAATTGCTACCTTGTTGCCAGTGTACCCACATTACCCCAGGCCATTACTGTTACAAAAGTGTACGGTGGCGTGATGGAAAACGTTCAGCAGAGGCAGAAAATGGCAGCGCCATCCAGGAAAGAACTTTTATTACCCTGGCTCTGCCGTAGTGGTGCAGATTATTTGGGGACATATACTTTAGTTAATAGTCAGCACACATCAGTGAATCAGGGCTTCCTTTTTGTCTGAAGTGTGATGGGATGGAATTGTTAGGCAGTTGCTCTTCGGACATCTAATGATGTCTAATGGTGTCTAGTGATGACTGCAAGCCCTTAGGGCTTGAACAATCATTCATTCGTTTTTTTGGGCTACGGTTTCTAAACTCTAAGTGAACTGTCTACAGGAGGAGGAAGTCACATCAGATGAGAGTCTGAAGGAGTTTGAGGGAGCTACACTTCGCTATGCATCTATCAACCTGAAGTAAGTGGCCCGCATGGGACAGACAGTGCAAAATGCAGAATTTCGCAGCAGTTCCAAATGCCACAAAATATTATCTTTGTCCGCCGGCTGTCCGGTTCATTCTGTTTTTGCTGTTTTTTCCTTGTTCCCCCTCAGCTACTCCCAGACGGAGGAAGGCGAGAAATCAACCGCTCTCTGCACTAACCTGGAGGCTAAGGTACAGACTAAACACTCTTTGATTTGTTGTTTGTTTGTTTGTTTGTTTTTAAAAAAGAGATAACTGTTACAGTCCTAGTTCTCTTCCAGTTCACACCCAACAGTCCTCAGCTCCCTCTCCCTGCACCTGCCCAGTTAGCTCAGGATCATCAGAGCTGTTAAACTTTACAGAAAGGAAAGCCCACACAAAATTTAACAGCTTGCTGAAAAGACGGTCTTTCCTGAGAGTAGTGCTGCCCACTTGCTCTGAGCGACCCATCATTATGTGTCTGTGTGTCTCCCCAACCCCCTCGCCCACCCCCCACTCCCGCTACCAGTGTTTTGCCGTGCGCTCCCTGGGCTGGGTGGAGATGTCAGAAGAGGAAATGGCCCCAGGACGAAGCAGTGTGGCCGTGAACAACTGCATTCGACAGCTCTCCTACCACAAGCATAACCTCCACGACACAGCCGGCATCTGGGGAGAGGTGAGGGGAGGGGAGAGAGGGAGGAAGGGGCCGACGGGACTTCCTGTTTTTGGGATGAGTTTTTAGCTTGTGGTATTGATCTTTGCCCAGCTTGCTCTTGAGTCTCCTCCTGCCTCTGGTAATTTTCTTTTCCCTCTGTGTGGTATTTGCTCAACCTAATGAGCGCAATTTGGTGGTTTCATCAAGAGCAAGTTTCTGCAAGCTTGTGAGCGGAGCTGCCCAAGTGTAATAAATTGCAAATGCTATAAAAGCGGTCTTTGAAAGATCACCAGAGGCGGATGAAATGAATAGGAATATTGTCCCCAAATGGCGCAGATCCAAAATGTTACGTTTCTCAGCAGAAGTCAAGCTGGAGTTAGCAATGCTGTTCCACTGTAAAAAGGCAGCTCCTCTGCAACCTTCATTCAGTCAAAGTCAGTCCAAACAAGTCAGTACAAACAAATCCATTGTGGGGAGCTGTTGATGAATATATTGTGTGTGTTCAGGGCAAGGACATGCTGATGGTGCTGGAAAATGAGCACATGAACCTGATTGACCCGCTGAGGCAGACCTTGCTGCACACCCAACCCATCGTCAGCATCCGCGTGTGGGGAGTAGGCCGGGACAACGGCAGGTCAGTGCGACCCAGGCACGGGAGGGGAATGATCTTTAGCATTGCAGAAGATTGATTGATTAATTGAGCTTTTTATGTTATATGTTATAATATAATACTGCTGAATATATTTTTAGGAATATTCCTGGGTTGTGGGGTAATGTAATCATTTTTTCCACTATTAAAAAATGTAGCTGAACATAATTTGCGGTTATAATGATGCAGGGCATTTATTTAAGGCGCTAGTTGTGTAAAAAGACAACACAAGGAGTAAAGTGAGAAGGACAAACCCCATGTGCCACGGGGCACATTTTCCTATGCCACCACAGCCGCCTTAAGGAATGTTTTTTTCTCTCTCTCTTTTTACTCTTTCTCTCCCTCTCTCTTTCACTCTGTGTCCCTTTCCTCTGCGTGCAAGCGAGCACAGTATTCTCTGCCCTTTAAAAGCAATGTGTAGCGAGCAGCGTGAGTCAGAATGAGTCATAGCACAGGCCTCGCATTCCACTTCAACCTCTCCTGGCAGCGGGACAAGAATGATAGTCAGGGTGGGAATGCACTGCCCTCTGGTGGAAAGCAAATGTCATAGCAACTAGGAGATGGGTGGCATTTTGACTGTGCTGTTCTGTTGCCCTAAGGGAAAGAATTAAAGGACAAGTTTGTGGTCCCAGGGCAGTAGTTGTTAGGATTTTTTTTATTTGTTTGGTGATGTGAGGTACTATAACTATACGACTATACAATTTAACTATTTTCTTTTTTTTTCCTTTTTAATTTGCTGCATTGTGTACAGAGAAAGGTAAAGTATCTATTTGTTGGTCGCAGTATTTTGTCAATAACTCATACATGTAACATGCATGTGCGTCCGTTGTCTGAATGAACTCTGTAAAGTAGCTAAGTTTGACGTTTTTTTGCTTTCGTCGTGCACCATATTAGACAGAACATATATTTGAGTATTTTTTTTATTGGCATGTATTGTAACACGCTTCTATGTTTGTCGTTAGGGATTTTGCCTACGTGGCCCGAGACAACCTCACCCAAGTCCTGAAGTGTCATGTGTTCCGCTGTGACACCCCCGCCAAGCATATTGCCACCAGTCTGCATGATCTTTGCTCCAAGGTGAGCCCTTCAGCCATGGTCTCTTCTAAGCTCCATCCTCAAGCCTGGGCTTGATTCTCAGAATAGAGTGTTTCTCACACTGACTGAAACTGTCTTGCTGTCTCTGGCAGTCGCACACCCTCAGGCCTAAAGACTTAAACAGATGTGAGCAACCCAGATTTTAATATGAAGCCCAAGCCCATATTTTGTCTGAAATAAAACCGTGCGCCGCGTCTTGTGAAAATCTGTTCCGTTGCTCCCTTGGCTTTGATCCCGCGCCTGCGAAGACGCAGTGTTCTAATGCAGAATGTCTGCTGTGTTTGGGTCAGATCATGGCGGAGAGAAGAAGCTCCAAGCACGGCCTGAGTCGCCTCAACTCTGACCCCTCCAGTCTGGGAGCCATATCTGTGCAAGGTATAGATTACTCCAACACACACACACATACCCACAAAGTTTTTCGGTGCCCTTTGCTGATATTAAAAGGTGATTCACCCAGCATTATTTATTTGCTTATTTTTGGAACTGGTGACCTTTTTAAATGTGATCCTATTGAGTGCCCATGGATTTCCTTATTTTATTTCAACCTGTTTTTTTGGCTGACAAAAAAACTTGTTTCCCCTTTCTGCAGAATTCCCCGTGCCAAAAAATGAGCTGGTCCAGCGTTTCCATGTCAACTACCTTGGCTGTGTGCCGGTGGCCAGGCCAGTAGGTAAGGAACGCATGGGTAAGGAGTCATTTTCATACGCACATCCCACACCACCTGACGGACACGCTATGGCCTTGAAGCCCTGTTGACTTTGCACTGTGGTGCTCTGTAGTGCAGAAAAGATCCTAAACAGAAAGCGTATTTTCTTCAGGCATGGACACCATCAACGAGGCCCTGCAAGCCACCATGGACAGCAAAGAGAAGCACGAGTGGACGGCAGTGTCTGTGGACGTTGCTCCCGCTACGCTGACCATCTTAAAACGGGAGGTGAGAGTCCTGCACCCTCCATTTACTAACCACAGCTTACTGTGAGGGGGAAAATGGATGTTTGGCCATGTCCAATGAGTTTTCAGTTTAAAGTGTTGTTTAACCTTTAGGACGTTTAACTAGACTGAGGGAGTGATGAATCACAGTCAAGAAAGACAAGAGGGCAAGATGGATGTGACTCAGTTAATGCCTCAGATGTAGGTTTCAGGCAGAATGGCAGAATCTATCATGGTTAGCCTTACATCACTCCACCTTTCTCTCTCTCTCCCTCTCTCATCTCCCACTGTCATCTCTCCATCTCTCTGGCTCTCCCCATCCAGACGGAGGAGGTCCTGTGTGAGTGTCGTGTGCGTTTCCTCTCCTTCATGGGCGTGGGGAAGGACGTCCACACCTTCGCCTTCATCATGGCGGAGGGGCCCGGAGACTTCGCCTGCCACATGTTCTGGTGCCAGCCCAACGCTGCCAGCCTGAGCGAGGCCGTGCAGGCCGCCTGCATGGTGAGTGCCCAACTAGCTGTGGCTCGGCTGACCGTGCCCACGTATTTAGTTTTGAACTTTGCATGCCACCAGTGCGAAACAGCACAGAGCACAGTGATGAAGTACTGAAACAATAGGCTACTTTTCTCTTACCATAGTTCTCATAGTTCCTCATAGCTGTAGAGTTAATAAAGATTGAACTGTGCGTGCCTTAATGAGAGATATCATTTGAGCAGCGGGTTGCAGGAGATGCTAAAAAAATACACATTATTCAAATATCACTTAGCAACAGGGGTATTTACGTTGCAGATGATCAATGTTTTGATGCATAGGTCAGTTGTAGCAATTAAGTAGTTGTGTGCTTCTCTTGGGTTTAGTTATCAGAAGTGCCCCATTTTGTGTTGTGAACGACACAGGACATTGGCTAATATCTTAACCACCCAAAAATGGTCCTATCACAGAATAGGTGTCAATTGTTGTGGTTGTGCAGTAACCAGGGCCTGTGTGTTTGTGTGTTCAGCTGCGGTATCAGAAGTGTCTGGATGCACGCCCCCCCAGCCTGGGTTCCTGCCTGCCAACCCCCCCTGCAGATTCAGTGGCGCGACGGGTTCGAAAGGGTGTGCAGAGTCTGCTGGGCGGCTTTCTAAACTACTCCTCCAGCTCCCAGTCTCCCTGAGGCACACGCACACACACACACACTAATATATAGTTCTCACACGTACACAAACATATAGTTACACACACACATATGTAGACATATAGTTAAAGGAAAAGTTAACCTTATAATCGGACATTCACCTATTATCTTGACAACTCATCTTAGTAGAGACGTAGGTCAAGCAGTCTTCTGATCCTGAGACGCAGATACAGTAGTAGCTGCACTCTCAGTTTTGGCCTGACTGTCCGTTATGTACACAGATATCACACACAGACACATTTGGATAAGAAGAGACATGCTTTTTAACACTAAGTATAGATAGGCAAAGAAACATACTTGTACACAAGACACAGTACTTGCACACACAATCTCGCAAACACACACATATACACACGTCAAAGACACACAGACACAAAGATACACACTGTCCTCTCAGCTGTCAAAACCTCTTTGTAATAATGCATGACTCGGTGGCGATAATAGTGTCTGGCACTTCGAAATTTGTTTAGTTCATATTTTTTTAATCAGGTGCAACAAATTAATCTATTTTGTCAGTGGGATATGGGCCGTGCAACAGTCTCTAGAGTTCAGGGTTGTTGAAGAGTATCATGAAATGTTTACGATTATTTTACAGTTGCACCAATGTCCATGAGGCACCTTGCCTTGTGTTTTGTTTTAGCGTTGAGTAGTTTTCCTGCAATTTGTCTTTTTTGGTTTCAGCACTTATTTTTTAACGGCTACCACTTTCAAGTGATTTATAGTAATAGAATATTATTACACTACATGTATTTACATTGGGAGGATAGCCACGAATTAATCGAGCGAGATGCCACCATGTTACACAAAAATGTTAACAGATCTTTTATCGTTAAAGAAGTTGCTAATGATAAATGTTTAATCTATAGTGTGTCATGGTGTTAGACTGTAGAGAAGTACCATTTGTCTTTGTACCTTGTATACACTCGTCTTAAGTCACACGTCCTTATCGGAAACGCCATGTATGTGAATTAGCATAGCATAGAGCTTTATGTCAACTCGACAACAAAAGTAGTATGCACTTAGTTCACACAGTTCCGGGGAATGTGTTTAAGTCCTCCAAAGACAGTCCGTCTAAGTAATGTATAGAAAAAGAAAAAAATACACACACTCAAGCCCCCACCGAAGCAGATGTTGATGTAACATGGTGCTTACCCATATGTTTTGCATGAATAGTGGAGGCGATTCACTACAGTACTTGTGTGCAATAATAGGCCGCTCCCATGGCCAACCCACAGACAGCTTGACGGCTTGGGGGGGTAGGACCGGATAAAACGCGTCACCGGTCCGTTCTGGTCAGGGTCAACTGGGGAATCTGGTGCTTCTTTATGTGGTCCTCACACACTGAACAACGGTACTACAGCGCTCTGAAACCCACTGTAAAACAATTTGCCACTGCACCCAGCAAAGTGCAACACAAGGGCACCAACCAAACAAATGCCACGGTCAAAGTTCATCGATGTTGGGAGTTTAGCAGTGTTAAACTTACAGTGGGGACTGCAGGTAGTGCCGTAAATATAGCACTTTGTATGTGAAAGCCCTTTTAGACAGAAGAGACTTCACAAGTCTAACCCCACCACCCTGTGGAGAGTCACCCAGACCTCTGGCTCTGACTCGGCTGCAATGGGAGTTTGCTTACGGCTTACGTGTCAGAAACACCCTATCGGTGCCGTCATGCATCTCCACACACCGCATGTTTAAAAAACTTTGAGTAATAAAACATGTAAGTGTTGACATGACGCGGAGCAATACTCCACTGTCACTGCCGGCATTTACACCTCAGTCTTCTGAGGGCCTGGAGTATGTACTAGTGTGTGTGTGTGTGTGTGTGTGTGTGTGTGTGTGTGTGTGTGTGTGTTGGAGAGTGTGTGTGTGTGAGAGAGAGAGAGAGAGCGCTTTTCTAGGGAATGCAATGCTAATAGTGTCTGTGTCAGTGTCAACGTAAAATTAGATTAGATCTCCTCGTCGTTTGATATCCACCGAATAGCATAAAGCATGTCATTGCCTTTCCAGCCTTTCCATCCCAACCCCCCTGAGACCTCCGCCCTCATACTTTCCAAGCCCCCTCGTCCTTGTACAGTGCCCTTGCACCGCACTTCTCTCAAGGCAAGCCGGCTGTTGTGTTTGTACTTTTCTTTTTCACTTTCTACTCTTCTCAGGCCACACCTGGGCCTCACTGGATGTGTTTTGTATCGTTTGCACACGACATAGTCTACACCACTGCATAGAAGTTGCACACGACCTCTCGGTAGGTGAAATGTCTTAGAATACTGTACACCAGAAAACCCTTCATGTTTTCAATAGTCATTTTTTTTTTTTTTGTTCATTGAATTGTGTCAAGAAATAAGTACATTTTGAACTGTACGAGTCCTAATTGATCCTAATTAAAGAAGCTGAACTCCTGCCAAATGGAATTAGCAAAAGCTTGAATTTGCTGTCTCCGAACAAACAAACAAGGGTGTTTAATCCACCTTTGAAACGGACACTAATGAATTGTTTAGGTTTGCCCGTAATTAGCCAGACGTTAACTTTTGCTCTTGCTAAATACATATCCCTCGTAAAAACGGAGATGAAACTGCTCCTTTTCCCCACTGTAAATAATTGATACTAAATGCAAGTCAGAACGTTGGACATCTCATGTATTAATTTTATTTATTTAAAAAAATGTGTAAATGTGGTGTAAAACATGTATATAAAAGTCACTGCACAAAAAAATAAACATGTATGTCTTGTGTATGGTTTCAGAGGCTTTTCTGAATTTTATTTGTTCTCATCTTAGTATTTGCATCATGGTTTTAGTAAGAGGAAATTGGTTTGGGTGTAGAATTAGAATATTGTTTCAAAGGCATTCTGTAAAGTGGACCGAACAGAAACTGATATGTGTTGTCCATAGTTACCTGGCAGCATTGAATCATGTACACCCTTCTCGATTAATTTATTCTTTTGGCTTTGGAAATCTCATTAAGATGCTCCAAATCTCACTGATGTTGCCTGTCTCCCTTATTGCATGTTTTATCACACCTAGTTCTTTCCTGTGGATGCTATCTGACTGCTGTGCTGTGGTAACAAAGACCCACCCTGTTGATAACAATTTGTTTGTCTGTCGAGTTAAAAAGGGGAGGAAGAAACTGTTTGTTTCCGTTGAGACGACATACCAAAGTGATGTCCGTGGAGTCTCAGACAGACACAGCTGGGTGTTCTGATGTGAGCCAGGCTCCCCACACTTATCACTCAAAAACAGAACACACACACACATTTACAGGGTCTTAGAACAGTGCTCTATATAGCATACAACAATGTAGTTACAATACAGGATTTGTAACAGATTTTGAACCAATGTTAACCAAGGAAGTCATGATGTGATCTTTCCTACGTTTTACTCCTTTGGTATCCTTAAAAGACAACATCTTGATCTGTTTATCTGGTTTTGGCAGCTACAATAGATTTGTTTTGAACAGGCTGTGCATAAATCCAATTTTATCACTACTATTACCCACACCTATGATTGCCATTGAACACATTTCTTCAAATAGTGCCATGGTGGCATCCGGCCCTCAAAGGGTGTCAATCACTATCTGGAGGAGAGCTCTCTGAGAAAATCATCACAATTATAATTATTCCTATAATCATGCATACATTATTGCGTAATGGAAATTTATTTGGAATAATGAGAGTGCAGCCTAGTGGAACGTGGCTCTCGTTTAGTCACTGCTTTGCCAGGGCAGTGGGAGCAATGGAGGCATACAGGAACATCATGCAGGGAGAGGAGGGGTTATCCTTCAGGACCCAACTGACTCAGAAATGAAATTTGTTGAGTAAAAACAAAGGCGTGAAATATAAATTGAATAAGCAGAGGTTATTTTTGGATCTGTTGCCATTTTCATCATTTAAAAAATGGTCACAGGTATTAACGCTTTGATTGATTTAAAGGGGATATGCTTTTGTTGATTGCAAGAAATGACAAGTTCCCTCATCAGATCAGTTTATTCTCTTGAGAAATGGCTATTATTTAACCCACACAAAGGGAATGTGGATGTGGTTGCAGGTGTTTACCCAATGAGACTAGCTGTCTTTGGCTATCAGTCAGATGAATCAATCATTGTTGGGGAAACGCGTGGAAGTGCAAATAATGGCATCTTCACATGGAGGGGAGACAAATCAAAGGACCTGGGAGGAAATGGTGGGCTGGAAAATGGGATGAAGAGGCTTCTTATCCAGCTGTGCCTTCTTGCTTTCATGCCTGGATATAAACAAGCTTGTAGGCGTCTCTTTCTCTCTCCACAGTATCTCTCTTTTCTCCACCACTTTCAGATCTAATCTACACATCTGTCTGGTGCATCAGGACGCAAGGAAATGCTGAATGGGGAAATTGACAAGCAAGGCGCCATCCGAAATACAGACGATCAATATAAGAGCGCTCTTGTTTTTTTTAACCCCCTTATCCTCAAAGTGTGCAGCTGGTCTTGCAGTCTTTCAGGCCCCTTCTTCTGTTCCCAACACACTTTGTGTTTTGCATAAAAATGGAGTCTACAAGAAATTCATTTTGAATAGAGATTGATTCAATGTGATAGTAGATGTTAAGTGGGAATAGGTATGCAAATTCTAATGTCGAGCCCTATTAGAGGCAGGTTATTTGGTTTGTGTGTGTGTGTGTGTGTGTGTGTTTGTCTGTGCTTTGAACAAATGGTTCAAAGCATCAGCCCCTTTGTCATGGCTCACCCTCGCATTGAAACCACTGCAGTTGTAATGACATCCAGTATAAATGAGATGAATTTACAAGACTTCAATATTAGAAATGAGATTGCCAAAAGATTGTCCAATTCATTTGGCTCTCTAATTAGGCCTTGTAGGTAAAGATGGACTACATTTAAAACATCATCAGGTAGCCCAGTAAAAGCATAAAGCTTAGTGTTACGTGTCCTTTACCATGATTAGGCTACACTGCACAATCTCCTGATATGAAGCATTGACTTGACACTTAAAATGGTCTCTTTTTAAACACATTTTTTGACCATCATAAAATGTTCTTTGAGCCTCAATAATTGTTTAAGCAAATTTGTGCAGCTGAAAAAGACCCATGAGCATTTCTAGGCTGTCTATTCTATGCTCAGAAACGTATACTCGTTAAAAAATGTTCGTATTTCCCACCCTTTGGCCAGTTTCCCGCCCCCTGGCGCTGATTGGCTAGTTCATTGTGAGGCCTATTGGCTGTATTTTCGCTGAAGCAGATTGGCTCCCTAGTTTCACTGATACTCTTAACATTACCGCTAGAAAACAAATTCAACTACGTCTGATCCCAACTGTAGCTATACAGACTGTATGCAGATTACAGTTTTATCGCTCCACTTTTAACATTACCGTTTTATTTTATCATGCTATGTTTGCGCCTACGCTACAAGCAAGCAGCAGGTCAATATGCTGCAACGGTAGTAGTAGCCCCAGATGGAGCCTCAATTTGTAGCATAATGAAATTTGTTTTTAAGAACTTCACGCAGACTAAAGAAGTGAACAGCCACTTGCAAGAACTCTGGCCTAAGGATAAACAACTTCGAACTTCATCAAGGAATCTCAGGGCGCACAAGGATAGGTCAGTGAATCTTGTTTAGGTGAAGGGGAAATTTAGCTTGAAGGTAGCGTTACCGCTAGAAAACAAATCCAACTACGTCTGACCCCAACTGTAGGCTATATAGACTGTATGCAGATTACAGTTTTATCGCTCCCCTTTTAACATTACCGTTTTATTTAATATCGCCCTACGTTTGCGCATACGCTACAAGCAAGCAGCAGGTCTGTTTCTCAGCCGTAAATCGGTTAACTATCTGAGCTAAATAAACACGCAATATGATTGTCAGCCTTTATGACAATGTTATGCAGAACCATTTACCATTTAATATTATGTAGGCATAAGCTACGTTTTAGTTTCAGCACTAATGATATGCTACGTTTTAGTTTCAGCACTTATGATATGCAATGATAGACGGCGATATGCATCTTTACTGGGAAATTAACGTAGGCTATTACATTTGTATAGTAAACATTCCAAGTTCACCTGAAACCCCGTGTTAAAACTTGGTAATGGAAATGCAACACTGGGGCTAAGCACAGGTGTTTAAGACCGGGGTGAAGCCTGGGGGCGGCCCGGGGCCGTACTGGAAATGCGACAGTAGTATCTGTTGTTATGGTTAGCTTGCTAGCCTACCAACACTTTAGTGACGAGTGTGTAGCAACTTTTTGCTTCGCAATAACCTGGATATCCAAGTAGCATCGAGTAGGCAAACTGTTAAGGCCATAGAAATACCTATATATAATAGAAATACCTATAGTCTATAAATCTATGGTTATGGCGACCAAAGTACACTGAATTCTAGCGTGGTTACCTACCGGCAGAATCGGTTGTGCTTGGAGAATAGTTGGAATAGATCCTGGTTTCAGGCGTAGTGTTCGTGAAAAGCCGGATTGATACAGCCCAAGGTTGGCGAAACAATCTGGGGTGAAATGACCAGAGCAAACGACCAATCTCGGATTGAAGTTTAGTGGAATGTGGTTGTAGATAAACATCAACCACTCCCGTTGAATGCGAGGTTCTTGAGGAAGATCCTGGAATGTTACACGCCCGTGCTGACATTCGTTCTCCAGTCAAACAACAGAGCCGTTAGCCGTTCTCAATGTTAGCTAGCTATGCCATAGACTATAGTTCGTTTATACCGCCGAAGCAACAGGGGGCTGGACAAGAGACTGTTCCAAACAATTTTGATTGGACCAAAGATTCTAGAGCTAGATCTCTTTGGATTGGACAATGTAATGGATGAGGTGTAGCTTTGCGCTGTCTACGTTCACTGAGCACTAGTTTCAGATTGTTTTTTTTCAGCCCGGCAAATTCTAGCCTGAAATTTACCTATAGAAGGAGGCGGAAGATGGTGTTGGGAGTTTTGGCATGGTCCGTTGGATACCTTAAGCTACCTAAATTCAACAATAACAAGGTAAATGTGGTTTTGCATTCTATGGGCTCTTTAAGGGCAAATATCATCTCCTCTGAGCCTGCTCCGTGAACCATCCTGTCTTCATTGTTCATGTTGTAATTGGTAAAGTTCCATTACAATCTAATTACATGTGGAATAGGAAATGCCAGGGTTATAAATGGAAGGCATTTTTCAGAGTATTCAAAGCACTGTCTAACAGTCAATGTATGGCTATTATTCACAATTTATTCCAGTTTAGGGTTCATTGTCTTTGGACCGATGGTCATGCTCGCAACATAGCCCTGAGGTGCACCCATGTGTGTGATGGAGGGGGATGTTTGTGCCCAGAGCCTCAGTGAAAGGACGCTAACATGAATAAGTAATTCATGCAAACCCAGCTAGGAGAAAACTAGTCGCCGACACCTTTCCTGGCTCTCACTGACACTATGCCAGCAGTGGAAGAGACTGCAGTTGTTTCTCGACTGGCATTTAATTGTAAATTGCATTGTTACTTGCAAATTTGTCCAAGCAATCAACTCCATCTCTGCTGGGATGCTGGTCCGACAGCAAAACATGATTATAACCTCGCGCAGCTCCCTGCTCTCTGCTGAGAGCAGCGATGAGAGGCGAATGACAATGAAGAACTGTGTTACTCTCACTACCCTTCCCTTGTGTCTCCTTTGATTCTTTATCCCTCTCTCTCTCTCTCTTTCTCCTGTGCAAAGCTACTTGGTCTCTGTATTTTAACACTTGGAATTAAGACTTCAGTGTGGACTTGTCGGTTGCATCAGCCCAAACTGAAGTTCCTTTGTATTTTATGTGGAAAGGGATTTGATTGCCTTTGATTTGAATTCATAACCTCTGGTGCTATTTGGATTGGCGAGGAATGTGTTGCTTTTGAAATGTTTTGGGAAATCTCATGCATGGAATAGGTCCTTCGTCATTAGTTTTGATGGTACAGGGGACTCAAGCAGAAAAAATGGCAGTTAACTGAAAAAAAATACCTCGGTCACCCAAGTGTACAGATGAGAGAGAGAGAAAGCAATATCTTCCTTTTCTGTGTGTAAATGCATTGAAATAGACTGTGAAGGATTTGTGAAGGACGAGACAGAATGACCCGATGGAGGTTGGGGAGGTGAGGTGTTAGAGTGTGTATGGACATAGTCAGGGAGACCAGGAGTAATTGGCTGTTGATTCTCATTGAGTGTTCTCAATGGCCCAGTGGGATTCCCTGAGACAGAGATAAATACTGCCTGAACTGCACTTTTTTTGGGCTTCTCCAGCCCATTACCTGACCGGCTCACCAGGGCTTGCTGTCTGTGGGCCTCCTGCAAACAGACTCTTTTCTAAACTCCATTTCTGGACCTCCCCCCTAAAAAATACAATCTATCTGCACCCCGGTCATCCACTGTTGACCCGATTTAAAATTTTACACTCCAAAGACTGCATGTGTGTGTGTGTGTGTGTTGACTGCCCCTGTGTACCTGACCTTGTGCACTGTATGAATAAATAGCTTTATGTTATTTTTTGCAGAAGATTGTAAATATAGAAATTTGGTACACTGCACGGTAAAAGTATGCATTAGATTTCACAACCCATAGCCCCTATATAGAAGAAAAACATTCATCCTTTGATTCCTGAAACCAGTCTTTTTGTCTGTCTGGCCTGAAACAGCATGCTAGCAGCAACATAAAAAGAACCTGTTTGTACATTCATGTCCACCCCTCTGCTATCAGCCCCCCCCCCCTCCTTTTTCTGGTGGGACTTGATGTGAAAGCCCAGTTGGGTGTCATTTCTTCACGTCTCCCTGTAGGCTCAGAGCCTTTGGCTGCCCTCGGCTGTAACCTCTGAAGATATTACAGTCTCGGCTTCAATTCACAAGCCCATTGAACGCATTGCACCATGCCTATCGATTCAGGGATCAGAATGAAGGATGATTGGATGCAGCTGACTCTGACACCACATTCCAGATTATATGTTGATATTCTTTTTTTTAGAAAATATTTGTGTGTATTTGGAGGGGGTTCTTTGTTGTAGTCATTGTGCAAGTAATCTGAATTCTGTTAAATGTTGCCTATCAATCTACAGTACACTTGCATTGTTTGTGATATTATCTTATTTGTGCCATCTAACCAAGTTGTTGATAACTTGAATACAGTATTTTGATCACAGCATGCAAGTCAATGTCATTCACTGTCAGTTCTCTTTCGTTTCGAAGCCGAAACGTACGAGTGGATGATGCCTATCATCTCCTACTTTTCTGAAGTCATTTTTAACCAACCCTTTGAAAAAAGGGCAGTAAGCGCACTGACGCGCGCAGGCAACTACTTAGACAGCCCTGCGTGACGTCAGAAAGTCTATATATTGACTGCGCTTACGCTTCAGGTCCTCTTTGCCTCTTTCACCTCGCCTACTGCGTGTGTTTCTGAGTCGCCTTTTCGTTTACTTTTGCAAATATTCTAAAACCAACGGCTTTTTTGAAAGCCCACCACAAAAGCTTTTTTCAAAGGTCTCTGAGGGATTTCCGTCTTGCTCCAAGTGCTCACGCCGGTCCCTGACTTCTGGTACCCCGAGACGCAAGATGGCTACTCGTCGTTGTACCGACTGTGATCGTCCCATGGCGATTTCCGACCGCCATGCTATCTGCTTCATCTGTATGGGGAGCGAGCATGCTATGCTCGCTTTTTCGCGGCCAGATCTTTGCTCGGCTTGCGAACGCCTCTCCCCCACGGCTATCGGCAACAGAGCGGCATTTTTTGTGGGTTGCACTGGTGTTCCAGGGGCGGGCTCTACCCCCGTTGGTGCTAGTGCTCTCTCTACCCGCCAGTCTATCGATATTCCCCCGGCGTCTTCGCACCCGGATGGGCTAATTGAACGGTCTTCAGTGGCTACTCGGCCGTCGGTTAGCTTCTCAGCGGCTAGCTTGCTACCAGCTAGCCAGCTAACCGCAGCCCACCAGGCTAGCCCTGCTAGCTCCATCGACGCTGCCTTTGCCCGCGCGGCTACCACGCCGCCTCAGGGCGACGATTACGACCCAGTTATCGAAGCTGTGGATGAGGAGGAGCTTGCTTCCTTCCTCTCCGCTAAAGGCTGCGCCACCGTGGAGGATTTGCCACCTGTGTTGAAGACCCACGCCGCCCAGTTAGCTTCTGAGCTAGCTTCGTTGGCTACGCAGGCGGCTAGCAGGCTAGGCCTGCCTCCGCCTCAGCGCTGTCCGGGAGGGCGTTTCGACCCCTTCTCCGGTGCGCTCCCCTCTCTGGACGCTCTCCTTCTCCCTGCTCACCCCACGGTTGTGGCTGATGTACAGGGCTCTTGGGAAGCTCCCTACGCCGCCATTGCCCCTATCCAGGGGCACACGGCATTTTACGCGATGGACGGAGCGGGCGCCACCGGCCTCATGCAGCTTCCTCGCGTCAAAGATGCGGTCGCTGGCTGTTTAGCACCAGCCTCTGCCACCACCTGGACATCGCCTCCCGAGCTTCCCTCCAAGCCGTGTCAGCGCACGGAGAAGCTCGCTTCTAAGGCCTTTATCTGTACAGGCCAGGCGATAAGGGTGATGAATACCGCCTTTCTCCTCTCCTCTCTGTCTGAGGAGCTAGTGGCAGATCAGACAGCGCAGCCGTCGGACTTAACCCTCCATCAGCTGCGCAGAGTTACCGCTCTCACCTCGCTGGCCATCGCCTCGCTGGCCTCGCTGGCTGGAACTACAGCGCGATCGCTTAGAGAAGACGAAGTCGGCGGCTCAGGCCCTGCAACCCGTGCTTCCTAAGCGTGCGCCGCCTCAGTCAGCCGCTCCCGCTGTTCCTCAGACGCGCGCTCGTGCGTCTCAACGGACGCAACAGAAAAAGAAGGCGGACGCGCCCAAAGCCGCGCCACAGCCAGCTACTGGGTCGCAACCTGCTTGGCAGCGCTCCCACTCACGCCAAGCTCCCGCCAACCGTACAACTAGCCAGGAGCGGCGTAAGAGGCCACAGCGATCCTGATGTGATCGCGTGTGCGCGGCAGAACATGTCATGCGATCGCCATCCATTGACTGCTATGCCTCTGTGTGCTCTGAAAGGCATGGGTCTTCGCTCTGCAGTCCCCAGCTCGGAGCGTTCCCCCCCGCGGGCTTGTTGTTTTCGGCGGTCCTCTCTGATCTCACCCCCTTACGGGGCGCAGAGTTTGCCTTGTTCACAAGCACTCCGCACACTTTCGCTCCTCTGGAGCAATGTTTCACAATGAGCCCCGGCCCAGGCCGGAGGACGCTCTCTGTTCTGTCAGCGCTATCGTGCACTGGGGCACCGATGCGGTCTCCGCCGCACGTTCAGCTGACACACGCCCCGCGTTATGCGCCTCGCGTGATGTCACGCCTCGACGCCGCCCAGGTGGCGCCGAGGCCTCTGCTAATGTCACGGTCTCCGCGTCCTCTGTCCCTCTCACCTCCGAGCAGTGGGCATGAGAGAGAACGCTCATTGCCCAGCGTGGTTTTCGCTGGAACGAGATGCGCCGCTAGGGTCAGACGCGCTGGCGCATCCGTGGCCGCGCGGTCTGCTCTACGCTTTCCCCCCCCCTTCCTCTGATGCGTCAGGTATTGGCCAGGATCAGAGCGGGGGCTCACAGGGTGATTCTGATCGCCCCCAATTGGCCATCTCAGAGCTGGTTCTCAGATCTGGTCTCATTACGCTTCGGGCCTCAATCGCCAACGCTGGCGAGCTTGGCAAAGAGGACCTGAAGCGTAAGCGCAGTCAATATATAGACTTTCTGACGTCACGCAGGGCTGTCTAAGTAGTTGCCTGCGCGCGTCAGTGCGCTTACTGCCCTTTTTTCAAAGGGTTGGTTAAAAATTACTTCAGAAAAGTAGGAGATGATAGGCATCATCCACTCGTACGTTTCGGCTTCTCACTCAGAGAACCGAGGATACGTTAGTATCCGTAACGTTATTTGTTATTTAAGCAGGTTATCAATCCATGCCATGTGAAAAATATATAACTATAAGCAGTAAGTTGTGTTTAGAATTGTGCATTTATTTTCCAAACGCATCAGGAATTTCACTGATTCAAGAACTGTAAGATACTTACTCACTGACCTTATCACCCGGGACTGCACAGAGTTAAGGATTAAATCAAAGCCAAGCAGCCTGGTGAAATCTATGAATGTTAAAAAAGTCATTTGCATCTGACTTCAGGTTTGATTTACCTGTAACATGGTGTCTAATGCATAAATGCATACTGCGTACCCTCTAATCTAGGAAGCCAGTTTAAAACCACAAACAAATTTGAGTGTTAAACAAAGCGGGCTTGTTGTTTTTGCCAGCTGCATCAGCTACCTCCAGCTCTCCCTCCACACTCATTCAACGTCAAATTACTCCTCCAAGGCCTGCCAGTAATATGGGTTAATTGTTCTGGATGGCTGGATCACTTACAAGCAGTTCATCCAATTTCCATTTAAATTAAGCTACCGGAGCGTGTCATGAGTAATGCAGGGCTCTGTCACAGGAGTTCCGTCTACCAGGGTGCCACCAAGAGAAAGCTTGTTTGGAGAGATGGCGGTGACAACTATTAGGTGCCCCCACACTCCCCCAGATGATTTGCGAGAGCGCATTTTCTTCTAAATGACAATCACCTCAACAGGTCAGAAAACTTTCCTCTTAAAAAAAATAAATGCCGCAAAACAAAACAAATAACTTTCACTGGCTGCTGTCATGTTGGTGGTGAAGACTGCATGAAATGAGGGTGCAGGGCTGTCAATTTTTCAAAAATATTGCGAATTTTAAGGAACATAAATAAGATTTATTTTTTTTATGTGTTCCCCTACATTATGTTGTTTAGTGTTGTCTTGCTGGAGATTGACAATGAAGGGAGATTAGGAGATGGAGGGAGCAGGTATCCAACATTCAGTAGATGTGATTTCTTGCATTCTGAGAGTAGAGGTTCTCCCTCGAAACACTTTTGGCCTCTGTATTACCTGCCTTCTGGTGGATTTTGGGGTAGCGTGCTACAATACCCAAATTCGTTCAAATTCATAGGCCTTTTTCGGGCCTTCATGAGTAAACCTGAGCTGAGGCTTCAGCATGTGATCAAAAACAACCAGCATGTGATCAGCAGAAAATTGGCATTGGGAAAAATATTAACAGCAGGACACAAGTAAACAAGTAAAATAGTTAAACAGTAAGCCAATGTGCTTGTGCTTCAAGAAACATTATTATAAAATGATTGTGTTTGAACAGTAAGCCCCAAAATGCTGGAGCTTTTCAGGAGCGTGTGCTCAAAAGGCTGGATCCTAAAGGCAGGGTTGGAGATCCTGGAGAAAGAAAAGGTTCGAGCAAGATATTCCTAAAGAATACAATTCAAATGAACAAACCCCTTTTTTCAGACTTCTCCCCGAAGCCACGTCTCTAGAAAACAGAAAGAAAGGGGTGGGGGTACACATGATACAGTTGAGTTTATGAGATGATTTATCGCCATTAAATCATTTAGATGGGTCACAATTTTTGACATTTCTTTTGTTATAGTATTTAATTAATGACATCTACCCTGCTTTTAAGTGGGCTACCTGATATTTTTAGTGCATTCTACAGGCCCTTTTCAAAACCCCACGTCTCCTCTTTTCACTCAAAGCCAAGATAATATAGCAAATATGTGCATATGTCCAAGTATAAAACTGCCATGTTAACTTTTAGGCATGAATGATGACAGTGTCCCATTCAAAAGGATTAGTACAGTATTACTGAGTCTTACAGGTTCAAGCAGTCCTACAGAATGCTAGAGGCAGTCTTGTGCCCTTGTCTGTTTGGTGTGTGTTGACTTCTGATTATGACTGTTCAATGTTATTCCTAATTCTTGTTTTGCTTCTAATTTATAGCAATTTATGTAACTGACAGATGAGTCAGGGAACGGCATGAGCAGAAAGAAGACTTTCTCCAGCAGAACATGCTCATTGTTTATGTGGAATTTCCAAACAACATTCTCCTCTTCCACCAGTTCTGTCCGTATATGCCATTAAGGGCGCCAGCACAGCTAATCTGGATGAAGTGGCCTCCTCTGGGGTGCAGTTTAAGAGTCCTGCCCTGGGCACGCTGGGGCCCAGCAACCCTCCACCCCTACCGCCGCCACACTGCCCCAGCCTCCCTGCCCCATACATCACCCAGACAGGGCGGTGTGACACATCGGTGGCTCAAAACGCGCTGTTGTTGTGTGATGGGGCCGAGTTTAACTCGCACTGTAAAAGTGGAGCATCCACTGTATCATCGATTAGTGCTGTTTCTGGAGTACCCCAAACGCACACACACACACACACACACACACACACACACATACCCCCACATGTCCTGTCTGAAAGATGAAAGAGTAAGACCGTGGAATGGAAACATGGCCATGAGGGTATTTTTTATCAGAAAACTTTATGTACTCTATGGTACTCTTTTAAGAAACTGTGTGGTAGACTAGGGTGTGCTCAAGACTAATTGCACCAGGAATGTGTTTGTTATTCTGTAAGAAAGTTTAACCACCATTAGAGACATAAATGTTTTAAAGTATAGATATGGTGTTAGCTTTGATCAGAAAAAGAAGGAAGAGGTCTTCCTGTCAGTTTTGCATACACACAATTCATTTATTCACACTTTATTTGTTTTTTAGTTCTGCCTTCCTTTTCTTCATTTCTGTTTTCTTTTCAATTTTCCTCCCTCCATCCTTTCCAAGAACAAGAATACATCTTAAGAATAATACACCATGCATATAACCACTTCCTAAATCTCCCCATCTACCCTCCCCCAACAAATCTATTTCTAGATTCATAAGCGATGTTAAAATGCTTGTTGACTACATACCTTGTAAGTTTAACAAGGTACTGTTTTGGTTTCCATACACGACAACCAAAAATACATACATTAAATGAGTGAAGAACTCAAGCCAACACCTATATGCCAGCTGCACTAGCTATGTCTGGCTATTTTGTCTTGTCAATCAGTGAGTACTTCATTGGAATAACTGATGTGTTTCAGGTTCCGCGTACGTGTCTATCAAGCACCTGTCATTTGAATAGAGCTCAGGTTTGCCGATGCCATAGTCTCCTTGATGTGCCCTTCACTTTGTTACCCACAGCCTGGGGCGCATCGAGGCCTCTCTCTCCCTGTGGCTCTCCCAGGGTCTGCCCTCCTTCTGGAAAACCTCTGAGTTATTATGCAGGGGTGGGTGGGGTGGAGGTGGAGTGTACAGATATCTATGTCCTTTTGCTCTCTGATCTTTTTACAGGTTTCTAAAACAAAGACCTCTGGGTTTTAATATTTATGAGTCCTCCATTCGGGTAGGATCAATAGTTTCAGAGAAACAGAATAGGTGAGAGAAAGAGAGAGAGAAAGCAGGAATTCTTGGTGAATAATCATAGAATGCCTCCTGTTCTTCCCCTTTGTCTCTGAAATGAATATGATGGCGGGGTGAAGAAAGGTGAGTGATGTGGAGAAAGAGGCCAGAAATGGAGAAAGAGAAATGTCTTTGTTTATAGGAAGGTGAATTATTTAATATTTCAGATATTATATAATCTTCATGATGAAATACCTGGTGTCAAAATACACTATGCTGGAAGACCTTTAAAAAGTTGATTGCATATATTTGTTCACAAGCACTATAAGCATTATGGATGGCCACGCCAAGCTTAAGCTGTCTGTCCATTCTCGTCATCATTCTCTGTGAGGTCGAGGCGGCACCAGAGTGTTTTCATTGGCATGCCTGGCATGGGCTTCCTTTCGTGATGAAGTCCAGACAACCTGAGACAGTCTCTCCTGGTGCGGGCATGCTGCCCGACGCTCGATAAGCGAATTGGATGGGCTCGATGCCCGCCGTTGGCCTCCCTCTCTCTGGCTGACAGTGCGGCCCCCACCGGCTGGCCATTTAATGGCACAAGGAGAGAGCCATTAATCAGGGCACTTCGACTTTCAAGGCTTTTACCATGTGCCGCAGAGAGAGAGAGATAGAGAGTAACGGGAGCAGCCACGGAGTCCTTCGTGATGAATGCTCTACCCCTGTGTGCCTTTTAAAAGTACAGTTTGTCTGGGTTGAATGGGGGTATGTGGACAGCAGGTACAGGGAGAATTGCCTTTCCATTTGCCAGCAAGAGCGCCGAGATGAATGTGGAGGACGGCAGCCTCTTTGAGAACCCGGCCCTGTTGTCTTCTGTAGTTACTCACCTATTCCACCCACTATTATACCTATTCCACCCACTATTATACCCACTGCTTTAAATTGATTAACTTTATTTTACCCTTTCAGATTTCACTCTCTATCCATTACCCCCTCCCTCCCTCTCTCTCTCTCTCTTTCTCTCTCTCTTGCTCCCCATCTTCTTCTCTCCACATGGCTCATCCCAATCTTAAGCTTTCCCCTCTTGTAAGATCTTTGCCATTCGGTCATGTTGGCAGGGGTGACGGGCTAAGCTTCGGCGAGGTCAGAGGGGTGGAGGGCGCCATGCCAGGCCTCCTGAACAGAAAGCTGAGACAGCAAGGCGTTGTGCGCCACGCGAATACAGAACTCGTGCATTCAGAGCCGCGACCTTCAGCCTGCAATGGAAGAAAAGATTTCCAATGAAACTATAGCATCCCTCAGTACACTGCTGCAGGGGGCTCGTCCTGTCTGTGGGAGCAGGCATGCGCACAATTAGCATATGTGATTTTTGGCTACGAGTGGATTAGATCTAGCCCCTCATGTCTTGTGGTGTGGGCCCATGATATTGCTGTCTATAGCAGAGAGCCAAACAAATGAGCCTTTTCACAATATCTTCGGCTTATTGTTATTCATGAATTCAGTCATTTGCATGCCACAAATGGTCTGGTGTGGAGCCGAACGTTGCAATTTTGATTATTAATCACTATTATAACCGAATCATCCCATGGGCAAGTGCTTGCACGTGTATTTAAGGGAATCTTTTGCTTGCACAGATTTGACTAAATTAGTTTCAGCCTCAATTATTTTGCCCTGCAGCCGTCTCTTTTCAGGGAGATTGGCAGCGCCATGTCTGTGGGGCTTTTCGACAGAAAACAAATAACAGGCGCATCCTCCCAACTCTGAGATTAAAACTGCACTCTCTAGGCTCCATTGTGTAGACTGGTGTCAGTCCTCGCCATTAAGGAATTTTTGGCCCATTCATTTTTGGTGCCTCTCTGTCTCATTGCTCTAAAATAGAAGCTACTGTTTAGTTCAGCTCCTCTGAATCAGACAAAGCTCCCTTCTTATAAATCATATCTCAGAGAGGAATTTGGTTGCACAGGCAAGAGGCTGTTATATTCAGAAATATCCAACTCTAATGTATCATATTTACTTGGATTTGTATTCTGCATTGGACATATGACTCCTGAGATACTTCCATCCTTGCCAGTTACTTAATACAACCTATTTTTGAAAGGGAAGAGAAATTTATGCAGGAATTTCTACATTGTTATTATTGTAACACCGTGGGTAGATGACGAAGGATTTTAGACGGAGACGTAGGTAGAGGGAGATTCACCAGAAAGGTCAGGTTTATTGCCTTTTTGTTACAACCTACAGTATAGGCAACGGGCAGTAGGAGGTGTCCTCAAAACAACAAACCCTCAGGTACTAAGTAGATGAACGCTAATTAAATTATCCTTGCATACACACCACTCACTAACACGTCTCACTCACAATTAATTCTTCTCTCTTCTGACTAAACTTACTGAACGTCTTAGAACCACGATCAAGTATACCCCCCCCCCCCCCC
>JAGFZM010002304.1:516582-547692 GCA_017657215.1 Limnothrissa miodon
GACACATTCTATCATGTTTTATCACATTCTATCACTCAGACACACAGCCACTCACACACGCGCACACACACAGAACATATAGGACAAATAGAACAGTTCACAAGGGAAAAGTAGCCTTGGGGCTACACTATTGTCATGTTTTTAGTCCATCTGCATTAGAAAGCCAAGTTTTTTGCAGGATGAACGCCTAACACCCATGGCCTTATTTAGGTAAACTTTTAGACCTAGTGGAAAGGAAGAAGGATTCATGTTAGGCTCTGCCTCCCTATAAGTCAAATAATACAGTGGGCCTATATCTAGAACTCTCCTTTCTACTAAAGAGGTAAGGGGTTTTCACTCTGGTAGATTTTATGACTAGCAACCAAATTGTTTTAAATTTAACCTACATCTGTATGTATGCTAAATTTGTTTACTGGATAAAATAGTGGATTCTCTTTCGTTTCGAAGCCGAAACGTACAAGTGGATGATGCCTATCATCTCCTACTTTTCTGAAGTCAATTTTAACCAACCCTTTGAAAAAAGGGCAGTAAGTGCTCTGACGCGCGCAGGTAACTACTCAGACAGCCCTGCGTGACGTCAGAAAGTCTATATATTGACTGCGCTTACGCTTCAGGTCCTCTTTGCCTGTTTCACCTCGCCTACTGCGTGTGGTCTGAGTCGTTTTTTCCGTTTGCTTTCGCAAATATTCTAAAAACCAACGGCTTTTTTGAAAGCCCACCACAAAAGCTTTTTTCAAAGCTCTCCGAGGGATTCCGTCTTGCTCCAAGTGCTCACGCCGGTCCCTAACTTCTGGTACCTCGAGACGCAAGATGGCTACTCGTCGTTGTACTGACTGTGATTGCCCCATGGCGCTCTCCGACCGCCATGCTCTATGTTTCATCTGCATGGGGAGCGAGCATGCTATGCTCGCCTTTTCGCGACCAGATCTCTGCTAGGCTTGCGAACGCCTCTCCCCTGCGGCAATTGCCAACAGAGCGGCATTTTTCGTGGGTTCCACTGGTAGTCCAGGGGCGGTTTCTACCCCCGTTGGCGTCAGTGCTCTCCCCGTCTGCCAGTCTATCGATTTTCCCCCGGCGCCATCGCACCCGGATGGGCTAATCGACCGGTTTTCAGTGGCTATTCGGCCATCGGTTAGCTTCACAGTGGCTAGTCAGCTACCAGCTAGTCAGCTAACCGCGGCCCACCTGGCTAGCCCTGCTAGCTCCATCGGCGCTACCTTTGCCCGCGCGGCTACTTCGCCGCTTCAGGGCGACGATGACGACCCAGTTATCGAGGCTGTGGACGAGGAGGAGCTCGCTTCCTTCCTCTCCGCTAAAGGTTGCGCCACCGTGGAAGATCTGCCACCGATATTGAAGACCCACGCCGCCCAGTTAGCTTCTGAGCTAGCTTCGTTGGCTACACAGGCGGCTAGCAGGCTTGGCCTGCCTCCGCCTCAGCGCTGTCCGGGAGGGCGTTTCGACCCCTTCTCCAGCGCGCTCCCCTCTCCGGATGCCCTCCCGCTCCCTGCTCACCCCACTGTCGTGGCTGATGCGCAGGCCTCCTGGGAGGCTCCCTTTGCCGCCATTGCCCCTATCCAGGGCCACGCGGCATTCTACGTGATGGACGGAGCGGGCGCCAGTGGTCTCATGCAGCTCCCTCGCGTTGAAGATGCGGTCGCTGGCTGTCTAGCGCCATCTTCTGCCACCACCTGGACATCGCCTCCCGAGCTTCCTTCAAAGCCGTGCCAGCGCACGGAGAAGCTCGTTTCCAAGGCCTTCATCTGTACAGGCCAGGCGATAAGGGAGATGAACACCGCCTTTCTCCTCTCCTCTCTGTCTGAGGAACTGGTGGCAGATCTCTCGGCGCAGCCGTCGGATCTTACCCTCCATCAGCTGCGCAGAGCTACCGCTCTCACCTCGCTGGCCATCAGGGCGGCCATTAAAGCCGACGGGCGCTCCCTTGGCTCTTTGGTCGTCATAGACAGGCACCTCTGGCTGAACCTTTCGTCAATGCCAGAGAAGGAAAAGAGACATCTTATGAACGCTCCCATCTCCGCTAATGCTCTGTTTGGCCAGGCGCTGGAACTCCAGCGCGATCGCTTGGAGAAGACGAAGTCGGCAGCTCAGGCCCTGCAACCCGTGCTTCCTAAGCGTGCGCCGCCTCAATCAGCCGCTCCCGCTACCCCTCAGACGCGTGCTCGCGCGCCTCAACGGACACAGCAGAAGAAAAAGGCGGACGCGCCCAAAGCCGCGCCACCGCCGGCTACTGGGTCGCAACCTGCTTGGCAGCGCTCTCGTTCACGCGGACGCGCAGCTCCCGTGCAGCTCCCGTGCAGCTCCCGCCAACCGTCCAACCAGCCAGGAGCGGCGCAAGAGGCAGCGATCCTGATACGATCTCGTGTGCGCGGCAGAGCATGTGATGCGATCCCCATCCATTGACTGCTCCAGGTCGACCGCCCCACGGGGCGTTGCAAGTGAAGTGCGCAGCTCACCGACGTCGGATATCGCTGACGTGCACGCCAGGTCAGCCGCCCCACGGGGCGTTGCGAGTGACGCACGGTTGGCTTGCCCTCAGCCCCCAAGTTACTCAGCCCCCAAGTTACTCTACCCAGGTCTCTACCCTGTCAGTCGGACGCTCTTCAGCTCCGCGGACAGCCTCAGTCATTGACCTCGGCCCCCCTAGTGCCACTCGGAGGCAGCATAGCACTTCGTTTGTCCTTGCTGCCTCCTCATTCCGCCGCTCTGCTCAGGCAGAATTGGGCGATGTGCACAACGTCACGTTGGGTTCTTTCAACAGTGTTGAAGGGCTATCAACTGCAGTTCAGGTGGCCACCCCCGCCCTTCAGCGCCTAGATCCGACGCTCGTGTGCGCAGGTCGTTACAGTACGTACTTCCTTGTGCCCAAGAAGTCGGGCGCTTTTCACCCTATTCTAGACCTCAGAGCGCTCAATGCCTCGCTCAAACCTCTCACCTTTCGCATGCTCACGGGGCGTATGGTGGCGGAGTCAGTCCGCAAGGGGGATTACATGGTCACCATAGACCTTCAGGACGCCTATTTTCACATAGGCATAGTCCCGAGGCACAGGCGTTTTCTACGCTTTGCCTTCGAGGGCAGAGCTTACGAGTACTCAGCCCTCCCTTTCGGTCTGTCTCTGGCACCTCGGTGCTTCACCAAGTGCGTGGAGGCGGCGATCACTCCTCTACGCGCTCAGGGTATCAGACTCCTCAATTACTTGGACGACTGGATGCTGCTGGCGGGTTCCAGACAGCTCCTAACGTCACAGGCTCACACTGTTTTGCGTCACCTGCACGATCTGGGCTTCTTAGTAAACCTAAGCAAGTGCATGCTCTCTCCCTCTCAGGAGGTCGAGTTCTTGGGCGTGAGGCTGAACTCACGCTCAATGAGAGCGACGCTCACTCCGAAGAGACTTCAGTACGTCAGGGCGTGTCTACGCCACTTCAGACTAGGTGCCTGCGTTTCGGCCAGGCTGTGTCTCAGACTGACGGGCCTCCTGTGCGCCGCGGGTGGCGCTGTCCCACTCGGCCTTTTACACTTACGCCCGCTGCAGCTCGCCTTAGCGGAACTGGGTGTGTCCTCCAGGTCGAACCCCGCCCGTCGGATCTTAGTATCCAGACGCATGTGGCTAGCCCTCGCGCATTGGCGCAACACAGGCGCGAACCTCCTCTCCAGGGGTGTTCCGCGTGCAACCGACTGGCGCCTCTGTCCAGCCGTGGTGCACAGCCTCTGGTCCCGCTTCGGGCGGGCACGAGTCGATCTTTTCGCCTCGAGCGAGAACGCTCACTGTCCAGCGTGGTTTTCGCTGGAGCGAGATGCTCCGCTAGGGTCAGACGCGCTGGCACATCCGTGGACGCGAGGTCTGCTCTACGCTTTTCCCCCCCTTCCTCTGATGCGTCAGGTGTTGGCCAGGATCAGAGCGGGGGCTCACAGGGTGATTTTGATCGCCCCCAATTGGCCATCTCAGAGCTGGTTCTCAGTGCTGGACGGCCAGCCTTGGACCCTCCCTCTGAGGAGGGATCTCCTATCTCAGGCTCACGGGTCACTGTGGCACCCCAAGCCGGAAGCGTGGAGACTGACGGCTTGGCCCCTGAACGGGCGCGTCTCCTAGAGAGCGGCCTGTCAGGCGCAGTTATAGAGACTGTTCAGGCTGCTAGAGCTACGTCCACTAGGTCGTTGTATACACTGAAGTGGCGTGTGTTCAGCACGTGGTGCAGAGACAGAGGCTGTGATCCTCTAGTCTGCCCTATTGGCGAGGTGCTTGCTTTTCTGCAACACCTGTTTGATCAGGGTCGTACACCCTCTACTCTGAAGGTGTACCTCGCAGCTATTTCAGCATGCCATGTTGGCTATGCTGGCGTTTCCCCAGGCGCTCACCCCCTTGCGTCGCACTTCATGAAGGGCGTCAGGCGGCTTCGCCCCTCTTCCACACTGGCCACTGTCCTACGCGGACTGGCTCTTACGCCCTTTGACCCTCTGTCGAGTGCCAGTCTAAAGATGCTTTCCCTTAAGACTGCGCTTCTGCTCGCTCTGGTCTCTGTGAAGCGCGTTAGCAATCTGACTGCCCTGTCAGTCAGTCCTGACTGTCTTGAATTCACGCAAGATGACGCGCGGGTAATGCTGCGACCAAATCCCTTTTCTCGCCCGAAAGTGCTGTCTACTGACCCTCGTTCGAGGGTCATTGAGCTCTCAGCCCTTCCTGAGACGGGCGGTTCTGTGCCCGTCACTCTGTGCCCGGTAAGAGCGCTTCGTGCCTATTTGACGCGTACGCAGAGCATCAGGAAGACGAACCAGTTGTTCGTCTGCCATGGCGAGCGTGCCAAGGGTCAGGCCTTGTCTACCCAACGCATGTCGCATTGGCTTACTGAAGCCATACGTCTGGCATATGAGGCGGCGGGTGCTCCTCCGCCTGCTCATGTCAGGGCGCACTCCACCCGCTTTTTGGGCCTTCTGGAAAGGCGTCCCTATGCAGGATATCTGTCTGAGCGCTTTGTGGGCCTCAGGCAACACCTTCGCGCGTTTTTACGCATTGGACGTCACCAGGCCGGGTGTAGCAGGGAGTGTTCTCTCTGGGCCCGGCGGCAGTCCCATGGGTCTTCCCACCTCGGGCTCCTCGGTGTAGGGCTCTTGAGGCTTGGTTGTAGTGATCCACTCGTACGTTTCGGCTTCGAAACGAAAGAGAACGTAACGGATACTAACGTATCCTCGGTTCTCTGAGTGAGAAGCCGATACGTACGCTTCGGGCCTCAAGTCGCCGACGCTGGCGAGCTTGGCAAAGAGGACCTGAAGCGTAAGCGCAGTCAATATATAGACTTCCTGACGTCATGCAGGGCTGTCTAAGTAGTTGCCTGCGCGCGTCAGAGCGCTTACTGCCCTTTTTTCAAAGGGTTGGTTAAAATTGACTTCAGAAAAGTAGGAGATGATAGGCATCATCCACTCGTACGTTTCGGCTTCTCACTCAGAGAACCGAGGATACGTTAGTATCCGTAACGTTTTTAAATTATGGTAGTGAACGTGGCCGAATACTCTCATAATGTTAAAGGTACAATGTGTAGCATTTTTAGCTGTTCATAATCTAATCATAATCTCACCCCTTCACAAATATGCCCCCTGTTTGTTATGCTAACCCTTGTTTTTTCACGAAGTGGCAAGCTTAGTGTTATAATTTTATCTACGAAATTACATGCTATTATATTCCACTCTGCACTTGAATGTGAGTAAGCTGTGAGCTAGTTGTAATAATGTTATAACGTTACAGAGTAAGAGAGGGGAAGAAGCTGCTTTGTATTCGTCTGATACAAAGCAGCTGTTCTTTCTTATTGAACCGTGGCTACAAAAGTAACCTTTTGTTCGTTTTCGGTCGAGTCGTAAGATACAGACCTACAATATCAATATTATCACATCTCACTCATCTCATTCAAGGAAAAATAATTATTTAATTCCTCATTTATGTTGTCACTTGTTGCCACTGCTTTTAGCTAGATGTTTGACATATTGGCGTTTTGAATAGCGAAGGCTACCGTAGCTGTAATACTTTGAACTGCGTGGCGCAGGATTAGCGAACGTCCTACACATTGGACCTTTAAGTTTATTTAAGGCCTCTACAGACAGATGAAGCAAACACACACACACACACACACACACACACAATGGATTTTAAGATGAAACATAAGCATAAGCATTTCCACTGGCTCAGTGTGGTCTCAATGTGACCAAAGACAACACAGGTCAGACCTATATCACCTGTGTTATGATATTCCTCACTGTACCTTAAATTATGTACAAATCTTACTGTTGCAATGAACCCATTAATGGCTCTCATTCTCCAAAATTGCTTTAGTGTTCTGCCCAATTCCTTTCCTTCTACCACTGATCTAGAATAATACAATCAGTTGGTAATAAGTAATGAGGTCTGTAATAAGAATGCTCCCCCGTGAACAGCCTTCATAACATCTGAAGGGCAATATTCTAATCTGTTTCAATAAATGGTTCATTTGTTTCTAATTTGGTTGGAATATATATATCTATATGTATGTGTTAATTACAATAGTTATTTCTTTTCTTTCAAAATGTTCATAAATAATACAGATGCTAGTTAAAAAATCCATTTAGATCAAAGCCTTTTAATATTGTAAAGTATATAGGCTTTCAATTACTGTTCAAGTAGATGGGGAAAAAGTAGAACTGTTCTGTCTAGTGAGGCAAGAAATACAAATGAGTGTGTTCAGTTTAAATATGATCATGTGCAGTGTTAAGTCTACCCTATACATATTCTGCCTGCACCTCTATTTACAATAAATCAGAATTGTGGTATCACCATTACAAAATAATGTCACAAAACGAAGTGTTTCATGGATTTGTCCCTATAATGATTTTATCATCAATACGTGGCTGTGGTTGTAAACTGCATCTGACGACTATAACACTGAGTATGCTTGACTAGTAGTTTTGTCTGAACATCTACAACCCAGCCACACATAGGTTTCTTCATAAATGTAGGATAAGCTTATTGAGATGAATGGGTCCTGAACTTATGTTTCTGTTTTTTAAAAAACAGAATCAGGAAAATAAAGATGGCGGGAAATCACCCCTTCTGTCATCCTCCCTAGCACTCACTAGGTCAAGAAAACAAATGATAGCATGATTCAAAGACTTGAAAACAGAATGAAACTGGAAACCATTTGGTAGTCTGGTTTCAACACCTACTCAAATAAAATTTGTCTGATTAATACTCTATATACCAGGAGAGACTAATTGCCATTAGATTTGATATTACATTATTCACTGTGTGAGTAATGCTCTCTGTGGGAGGACAGAAGAGGTGAAACCACCACCTTACCACTAACTTACCGGTGCTCTGGCACCTCTTTGTTCTATGTGTGTGTGGATACGCTTCACACAGTGTGTGTGTGTGTGTGTGGCAATGGGGGTTGGGATCGGTGTTTTTTCAGCATCAGCGCCAGTACTGGGCAGGCACCAACACGGACACCAGATGGCAATGAATCTGTAATCAAAGCGGTCTGGTGCGGAACGTGGCACTAGAGGAATGTTATTCTGTCGCCACGTGATATGGCAGCCTCTCAGAGGGAGAGAGGGAGCAAGAGTGAGAGAGTGAGAGTTACTGAAAAAAAATATCCCAGTTTATCTTGTCAAAAGCTTGGACAGTTTAACAGGTTTCCATGGAGACATCTGTTATCGCTGTCTCACCGTTTGAACAGACATGAATCACAACTATAGGAGCTGTCGGGGAAAAACGGATCCCAGCTTCCCTATACATTTTCCTAAGGGTCTTCCTACATAAAGAACTCCTTAAAGAGTACTACTTGAAGGGATTTACATCTATACTGTACATGTATATACTTTATCATCACATCTTTTTTGTTTTACTTTTGAGATCTTTTATCAAGTGTTGTTTAAAGAGTCTTGTTAGCCCTGCACTAGGCTCAGATACTGTAGGTACTGCCTAGAGACTCTCACCTGTAAAGACCAGACCCGTGTGCCCATCTGACAGTGCTACCACTCTGGAATCTGGGGTGGGCTGGGGTACACCTCTCCTGTGACCCCATATGCTCCAATTCTCTAGGCAGCCCAATAATTGCCTAATTAAACCAAGAGCCAGGAGAGACAAAGGGCCCTGCTCACCTCATTATAGACACCGCTTTGTCACCTCCCTGCGTTCAGGGTGAGCTAGTGGGGGGTGAGCTAGCATGGGGGAGGGGGGGGGGGGGTTGTGAGAAGATGTCCCCCGTCCTGGCAGGAAAGGTCAACGTCTGAGGATGGGCACGGAGGAGTGGGTGAGTAACTAGCTTTTACAGGCGCTCAGTATTTACATTCACTTTATTCCACATCTTTAAAAGAAGAAGAACCATTATACAGTATATATATATATGGTATGGTATATTATACAGTATATATATATATATATATATATATATATATATATATATATATTTAAGTCTTTATATATAATATAAGTTTTTATATAATAAGTATAAATATATAATATCTCTCTCTCTCTTTCTCTCTCTGTCTCTCTCACACACACAAACACACACACATTTTTTCTTTTATTTATTGAGTTTTAAAACAGAACAAAGAAAACAATACCATGTCAGGGATGTCATACATACAGTATATGGATACTTTTTCAGACACCCTCAGATCCCATAAAACGCAACACCATGCCGCCTTGTGTTTCTTTGCTCTGTCAAACTGACTGATGAGAACTGACCTCTTAAAGTCAAGTTATTTATTGTGGACACACACTCACAGAGAGAGAGAGACGGCACACCCCGATTGGCCTCTTCTCTTATAAAAACACTGAGGCACCACCACGCCTGCCACCCTCCCCCCTGCTCACTGGCAATAGCTCACCCTCCCTCTCACTTCATTCATTTTTGAGCAGATCAGTTGTCTTTGTGTCTGTGACAGCAAAGGACCTGATATGAGTTTCCACTGAAATGTCACCGCTGACATTCTACTGATATGACAACATTGCTGACATGTCAGCGGTGTTTGCTCACGAGTGGGCACTTAAATTACCTCCTCCTCCGTGTTAATCTCAACGCCTCCGACGTTGCTGGATGCTTTTGAGGGGGAGAATTGTCCTTCCGCGTGCCCTCTGGGTCAATAACAACTACTCACCAGCAGATGGTATAGACTACAACCCTTGGGGATTGTGTGGGAAACTAGAAAGATCAAGGTTGAACCGTCACTCATTTACTTGCATTTTACTTGTAACTTGATTTTGTCCTTAGGTAGGGAAGATAACTGTTTCTGTGAAAATAGGAAAAACACTGCTTTTGCTTTTTCCTTGTATTGCATAAGGGAAATTGTAATATAAAGTGTTAAAATTGGTGGTGACTAAAGAGGAAGAGGAATTCACACCCTTGTTAACTTTGAGAAAACTTAAATTCAGGTAATATCCCCTCAACTTCTTTTGAAGAGGACTGTTGGGGTTGGTGGGAGAGGAGACAAAAAAAAACATTTGAGTGTTTATCATCATCATTGACCTTTCCAACAAGCTGGCACGAAATAGAGAGACGAGAAATGAATTCTGAAGGATTGGATTGGAATTCACGGCGTGCTGTTTTTTTTGGAAATTGTTTTCCCTCTTTTTATTTAAATATTTCAGATGCTGATGGATGGGTCTGGGCTCAGCGGCACGGCCCCATACATAATTCATCACAGACAGGACTGATCTGTTTAGGACTCCGGCTCTGTTTGACTGGCACGGTGATTACACAAATGTTTGGATTAGCTGTATCTAATGAAAGTGAGTCGGCCGCTGAATCCATCTGAAAAAGGTCTCTGGCGTTTTTTTGTTTTTTTTTTTCGTAACGGATTCATTGCACTTGACAGGAAGTTGGCCTCACAGGGGGGACATGAAATGAAATGAGGGCTACAAAGTTTGCCATTCACTCTCTATTGTGGGGCAAAATTTGCCCAAACAGCTTTGATGCAAATGGCTGGTTTGGATGCCAAATTGAAATGCAGGTTGGCAGGCTTGCTCTGTAAAAATACAGCCATTTGCTCAGAGATGTTTTTCTGTTTCAAATGGATATCCCTGTGCCAGTGTTTTACTGCTCGAAACCTGTTTTTGTGTGATTAAGCGTGATTTCAAATTCATATATTAAACAGTGTTATTAGGCAGAGCACATGTCTCTTTCTTACCACCTATTGTAATTGCTCTGTGATGAGGCGACACATTTGTGATTGTGATTTGTGACACACATGTGATTGAAACCAGGGTGCCTTTGGAACTCTTATGCATATCTACATTGCCATAATTCAACCAGCATGAAACACAGTTGTTTTCTTCTAAATATCATATGAAACTGGCCCTGAATCAGTGCATCCCCCTGAGCCAATGGTATGTGTTTATATCCCATATGCTTCCTTCATAAGGGCAGATGAGATTGATGAGTTTAAACCAATAGAGGGAGCTCACCAGCCATACCTGATGGAGCCAACCAGGGGAGCCGCATCCGAGAATACTATCTCTCCCCTCACTCATGATAGAGGCTACTGGGTTTAATGTGGGCCATCAGACTTGTTTCCATGGAAGTGTTAGTGGCTGTCTTATGTTGTGATAAGCCATTGTTATGGCTTTGAAGGGAGCCGAATCCCTTTCTGGGGCACAGTTGGAGTCCTTCTGTGATTGTTCAGCTCCAACTTGGAGCGAGCAGCTTAGCCGATTACTGTTCATCACTGTTGAGGAAGAGAGATTTGGGAGGAAGAGAGACGGAGAGGCAGGGAAGGAGAAAAGTGAGAGATGAGGACACACAGAGGGAGGGAAAAAGAGCGAGAGACAGAGGAGGAGAGAGAGATGTGCCCGACAGCTGTCCCAGCAGATGCCTGGACTGAGGGAGGCTAGAAGCTGTTGGCTCAGCTACTGGACAAGGCTACACAGTCTCTTTCCACTCCCCACACACACACACATACACACACACACACACACCACCCTCTACAAGCTTGAAGGACTTCCAGAGCGCACAGGCAAGCTGGAGCTGTCAGCTGTGTGAGGGGGCCTCGGGTAATGGACCCTCCCTGAGGAGGGGGCCCCAGGAGGACAAAGAGATTTTCTATTAGCAGCCATCTCATAAGCATCACTCTGTTAGTTACCGCCACCGCCGATGGTCACGCTACACTGGTGCCCTTGGTTTCATTAAGTACCGAGATCAGTCCAAGACGGGGCCCCACGCAGCACCCCAAGCAGCCCAAGCACCCTTAGGCAATCTCAGCACAACCTGGAATTGTTTCGCTCTTAAAGCTAGCTTAATGCACCTTTCAAATACTCACGTTTTTGTATAAAATGACAGCTGCATTTAATATGAACAAAGTGCCCTAACTCTGCATGTGTTACACAGACAGGCAAATAAGCCACGTGTAAAAGAGTAGTGAATATCTGGGCGTTATTTTACTTTTTATTTCTGCACTTACTATTCAGCTCATGGGCTTGATTTTTTTTCCACTCACTTATTCATGTGTCTGAACAAAAATAATGTAATGCACCAGCTGCATACATTTCAGTACTTGTCCGTGTCTGATAATGTAGGAATATTTGCATTAGATGAGTGTGTAGGAGAAAATGATTATCTTTCCAAGTTGAGGTGTAGTGACCTGATCGGGCTGGGAAAAATCAGTCGTATAAATATTTAATGAAGGAGGATGATCCACCATTTCATTAGACCAGCGGAGTGATATGCGTTCATTAGTGGACCTTGGAGTCAGTGTGTTTAATATTCTTTGTTTACCGGGGAAGGTCACGCAGGGCCTGGCTATGAATATGCACGAGTCGGCCCTCAGTCCTGCCTGCCATGGTCGCTGCCACTCAGCCACGTGTATTCATCACACCCACACAAACACACAGCTGTCTGCCGCCCGCCTTTAATTAAAACAATTCAAAAACAAGTCGTTTTGATGACACGCCTGCTTCTCAGGAAGATGGGCGGTGGTTGGGAGCCAGGAGTCTTCCTCTCTTGATGCTGAGAGCTATAATCTCATTTTTGCGATTACTTTTTTCATTGCTTGTTTTTCCTTGACTTTCCCCAACACACCTTGTCTTTTTCTGCACTGTAGGCTGCTAACTGGGCGCAGCGGTGCTCCCTCTCTGCCAGAGTGAGAAGAAAGCCTAAACAGGCGGTAGGCAGCACTGGAGGAGAGGGCGTGTGTGTCGGACTCAGGTGCTTGTCATGCAGGAGCGTGTGTCTGTGTGTCTACAGCAGGGCTGAGCAAGGGAGGCGGAGGGTGGGGGGTGGAGGGTTCAGGGCTAGACTGTGGAGATCGGGCTGGTGGGATGGGGGTTGGAGGTGAAGAGAGATGTGTGTGTGTGTGTGTGTGTGTGGAGGAGAGAGAGGGCACATGGCAATGGCCTCTGGCATTTGGCATAAAGGCCTTCATGTTTATGTATATTGTCCACTCTCTCGCACCGAGTGTGGGGAGATAAGGGCCGCTCCGGCTCCTTAATGAAACAGGCACTAAAGGTTTACATGAGCCAGGCTACAGCTCGACGCCTAATTGCACTTGGCTCTCATCCATATGCTGCTCCATGAATTTCCTTCCTATTCATGTTTTGCCCCCCAACCCTGCCCTTCACACACACACACACACACACACACACACACACACATACACACACATGTTGTTGTGTACATGTATGACCCTATAGCCCCCCCCTATCAATTTTGCTATTGCTTTCTGCCTCATAGAGGCTGTTAGAGAAAGGACCAGTATCTTGCAAATCACATGCATGAAAATGCATTAGCTTGGCCATAATAGAAATATTCCCTATCTCCAAGAGCATATAATGCCACCAGACTAACTCCCCAAAGACACGCACACACACATAAAATACAAATTCAGACCTGTGCCTATCTAAATTGCAAATACAATGCCCGGCCGAACCCAAGCCAAGATCCCATTACTGTCATATTTCTTTTGTTTGTGTTTTTTTTTGGCCTTCCTCCTTGGACAGAGTGGGTTTTGGGTAATAGGATTCATCCAGGTGAAGAGGTTGCCGGGAGGAGCTCTAGGAGCTCTGTCTCTTCCCCCCTCTCATGTTTTTTCTCTCTCTCTCCCTCTCTCATGTTCTTTCTCTCTAATGCTCTTTCTTTCTCTCTCTCTCTCTCTCTCTCTCTCCAGTTTGACTGTACCAGAGGATGGTGCGACAGCTGTTTGGTGTGTCCAGAGGGGGAGACGCATTGATTCCCATCCTCTACCGGCCTCATTTAGGGAGAGATGGAGTGTGGCCAAAACACTCCTCGCTGGCTGCGAGACGCTGGCCTCCAAGAGATGGGATTTAGGGAGGCAGGCAGGCAGTGAGGGAGGGATGGGGGATGAGGTGCGGCTGGGGAAGAGAGAGATGCTGGAGGGACCAGAGCCTTCCAATTTTCTCTATGTGCTATGTGCAGGGAACAAAGGTGTGGTAAACAAGTGTCTCATTAAGACCAAGCCAAACAAACAGAGCCGGTGTTTAGGATTCATGTGATTGAGTCATGGATGTCCATTATGTTTGAGTTCTTCACAGTTGATGAAGTGTTCTTCTGTGAAAAGGATGCTAACAATGATATGCTACCGGTTCTGATATCTTGTCTGTCATTGAGCAATAATGAAAGGTAACAATAATGAAAGGTAAGGGCATACTGTCTGAAATAAAGAGGAGTGTACATAGGCATGAATAACAGCTAGATGATGGCAATTTCCCTACATGGATTAGCAACACATATCTATGACGTCCACCCCAGAATGTTACTAATGTCCAGTCTGTAGTGGAGTCAAAAACATTAGGTGCTGTTCTCATGCGTCTGGAATGACAGTAGCTAAGGCAAAACAAATAAGTGATGAAAATATCATCCTGCTGCTGATGTTAACAATTAGTTATGCCTGGGGATAATGGAGCCAGGTCTGCCCATGGAATTAACGCGAGCTAGAATGGCTTTGTTCTGCTTGTCTCATACCATTAGGCCCATTTGGATTGCTGAGGCAAGTGTATGCTTGATGACAGGACCGCATTTGGTTCACAGCCTGTCTGATAGTGTCCGCATGCTATGAGAGTTATGCATGCCGCAAATAGAATCTTTAGATTATTGACTTCACTTCAAAGTAGAATGTCTAAACATAACATGACATCATGCTGGTGATCAGAATTATGTACCTCATCAACAAAGGCTCCACTTTGTAGGCACGTCCTCCATGTTTGCTATGACAAATCCAGCTGGTTATTATAAACTGGTGATATTTTAGAACTGCATTTCTAACATTGCAGGTCTCACACAGCAGAAATGAAGGACATTTGTCAGATGCACCACTGGCATTTCCACTTGGTGTGCTACATGTATCGACTGTTCTCTGCAACTCTCCATAAAGCTCCTGCTTTCTCTCGACACTCAGCTTCACAGACTGATGCTGGCTCCTCCAGACATCACTGCCCACCACCATCACATCCCACTGCCAGGGATACCACTGCTGTAAAATTGCAGCAAACCTCAACTATATAGTGCTCCGCAGTCTTTTTTGGTGATCCACTTTTGACTCACGTTCTAAAAAGGGTAGTGCGCACACACACCTACACACACACACTACTTGTCGGAGACCTTGGCTCTTTTTCTCTTTGGGTCTGGTTTATTACAACTATATCTGTCACCCGACTGCTTCGTGTTTTGTTCTGTATTCTGTTGATTGTATTGTATTCTGTGGGTTTCATTGGTGCTAAAAGATGAACTGTAATATTGACAAATACTGATGCCAACAACAGTACTAGTAATGCTTCTGTGGAAATATAAAATAAAACCCTTAAACATTAAACCTTTTAAAAAAAAACTTTAAAAATCACCTGTTTGGTTGAAAACAGGACTGCACTACAGTACATATAAATTGTCAATGACAACATAATGACAACATAACAACAATCAACCACTTTGCCACTAGTGGTTATCATCAATCATTCATAGCATGCAGCATATTGTAAGACACTGGAGTATCTGAAAGCTTCAGCTAATGATGAGTGTGTAGTGAGCCTGTGTACATACTGTACATCTACATCCGTACACAAAGGCACATCATTCATGCTTCTTCCCCGGACGCACACACACAGTCTGAAAGCACAACTCACTCCACCCACAAGAGCCACTTTAGCCCTCCTTGCTTCAGTCTTTTTTAAACAACAGATTGGTGCATGTGCGCATTAAGTGCGAGCGTACACACACTCACACAGGCCACTTACAGGAGCCCCCGAGTGGAGGCTTTGATGTCTGTCAGTGGGGATCAAAGATGCCTGCCGACCAAGACTCCGGCAGGTGCACTCTCTCTTTCATCCCCAGGGAGAGGCAGGCGGGGCCCACCCAGCCTGCTGAGAGGCCTACACTACCCGTCCACACTACAACAGGACAATGGGCCGCCCAAACTTTCCTATCCATGGCCCAGGTTCTTTGTTGACCATTATTCACAAAGGGTATGTTTACTCTTGGAAGCTTGTAATTGGACAAAAGCTCTGATCACTGAAATAGTTTTCTCTGCTTAGACATACATGTATATATTCTAGAAACAAACGGTGTATTCCTTGTTTTCAGTTGTAATGAAGCGTCTGAATAATAGATAGAGGTTGTTTGCATGTAAAGTAGGCCTCAGTGTATTAATAAGGGGCATCCACCAAGATCCTAATAAATATTTGAACCATCTAAGCATACTTGTAATTTGCTTATTTAAAACATCTTGCTGTCAGATGACAATAGTATGACATTAAAAATATTATTCTTAGTTTTAATGCTTTTCCTTGGGTGTCTGAAATTTAAATCTGAAGTCAGGATCATGGCCAAGGTTGCACATTTTTACATAATTCAGTTGATAATACAGATGTCTGCTTGTCTTTTTTTTGGTTCTCTGTCTGTCTCGTATCTTGACATTTGAAGATTCCAGGAGCCTGTTGAGACCCCTAAGAGTCCCTCCAGGGAGCCGTGGGGCATTGATTGCAAATAGGATGCAGAAATGACAACGATTGCACCGAGCCCACTAGAGCCCACCGCCTCAGCTCCATTTCAATATTTGGTGATGGTGTCTGTGTCTGTCGCAACACACCTTTTCTTTTCAACGCCCCCTTGCCCCCTCCCCCAAACACACTCCAATGAATTCCTTCCATCCTCTGTGGTATCCCTGTAGCCAAGGAAGGTGAAAGCATTGAGGCTTTGATCGCACTGCAAACACATGACGTCTAAGCGCATAATGAGAGCATTGATTTCCCACCCCTTCTCTCCCTCTGAATTGATTAGTTAACTAATTGTGTTCTCTCCCACTTAGGGACGTCTCATCTAGATCTGGCCTCTGTCAGCATAGCTGTTTTTACCGGGAAGCCATTAATGTTGTTTAGTTCATGGTACAATGCATACTGAATGCAGCTTCTAGCACTTGAGTCTGTTACATGTAGCTAAAAATATTTGATAGACGAATCGCTTCTATCTCTGGTAGTTTGGGAAACTTATCCACAAAATGCCTTTGTACACAACAGGATAGTACAGTGACCAATAAGAACATATCAACTGTATTCACCAAAACAGCTTCAACAATCCTGCTCTGTTGTCATTATGTTAAGACCGTTCTAAGACTTTGTAGATAGCTCTGAGCCTGATGTGATTGGTACCTGGGATTTTGGGATATAACTAATGAGCCTGAAAGATGAAACTGCAGGGTTTAAATTCAAATTCAGATTTGTTTGGAGTGTGTGTGGATTACCATCCTACTTTTAACTTTATTTACAGCATCTGGTTTTAAACAATACATACCCTCAGTCGACAAGTCTACAACTGAAAATTCTAGTTTAAAGCCGTCATTTGTATTGGTTTTTGCCCATTAATACTTGACGTGTTTAATGTGGTGGCCATTTTCAGGCTGAGTTAGTTTCATGGCCACTGCAGTTTTACCAAAGTAACTTCAGTGCAGCAACTTAGTGCTTGAAGAAGTTATTTCACCTTGTGATTCTCTATCCATCAACAATTCTGAACTAACAGAATGTTTCAGTAACCTTTAAATGATCTTCAAATAATGAAATATGACTTTTTGTTTTGTTCTGGTGAAATGAATGATCAGTCTGAAATATCCATCCTGTCATTCAGTTATGAGACAGTGATTCATTGCCTTCTCTTTCACCATCTTAATCTTAATAAGGCAAGAAAGAGGAAGAGAGAGAGAGAGATTCTGTGAGCTATTGGATATTAGTGGCTGTGGATGGACCGGTTCTAGAATTTTGATTAGTCTATCAGGCTTCTCACCCATTGCAGGAGCCCTGTTTCAGTCAACATGGCGGCTATCTGACAGAATTCATTTCGGAGTAAAATGGAGCAGCATATTCCAGCATTTTGTCACTGTCGCACCTCTGCACCTGTAATGCCTTCACTAGCTTCAAAGTCTCCACCAATGAGAGGGAAAAGATAGCAGTGAGAGTAATGTAAGTCTTTGAGGGGGAGAAAAATAAATATATATGTAGAGTTCGTAATCCTCCAGAACAGGCAAGATCAAGGCAGGCTGTTTAGGTTTGATATTGAATACTAAAGAGTTGATCTATGCATTAAACATTTATAGGAGTCCAAAAGCACACAGCATTATATCTTCCAGGTTTCATCATCGTCTGGATTTAAGTGGGTCTCCCAGCCTGCCTCATTTTCCTGTTTAAAGGCACGCGGAAGAGTTGAAACAGCTCTCCCTGAAAAGGGCATGTCTGTCATGTGCCCAGTGTTTCTGTGGCTGGTGGGCTCTCTAGACATTCACTCACCTCTCCTCTCTCCCACTTTTCTCTCCTCTGTCTTTCCCCTGTTCCCCTTGTGCTATCTCCCATCAGCGCTCTGACCTTTAAAGAGACTGTTGTCTGCGTCATCTAGTGTTTGTTTGGGAGGGCAGCAGGGGTAAAAGAGTGAAGGAGTCCATCGTTGATTGTATTAGGGAAAGAGGTGAGGCTTTTGCCTGTAAATAAGCAAGGACTGGAATGAATAGACGTCTTTGAGTGGCAGTCCTTGGCCTCACGTACCAACAAGGACAGAAAGCGCATTCATTCAGTTGGAATGGGTTATTAAAAGTCACGTTTGATGTTAAGGTGAGCCACGGCTTATATTTATAAAGTCAGGTAATAATCAGTGCGGTGTGAGGTGTGAATCATGATCATTTAAATAATGATGAAACAGTTTTGCTTTTGTATACATACAATTGCAGTTCAGAAGATGGGATGGCTGTATTCCACATAAAGTCAAAGAATAATTGAGATTGTTTGCTTCTCTGTATTTGCAGTAGATTAGAAAGTTTGTTTTCTCTATAAAATCCCAGTCATTACCATTTCGAGAGCTTCCAGAACTAGTATTATTCTTCCTGTGCTTTACTTTCCCATAGTTATCCTAAATCCACTGGACCTATTCACAATAGCTTTGATGGATAACTAGATGCGCTGCCAAGATGTCAGCCACTCTCTCTGCTTCCACCTGTGTGGCATCTAATAGTTCCGCGCCAACCTCATCCACACCGGTAACTAGTCTGTGATGCTCGCTTCAGGGAACGCAGGCTTTTTCCTCCGTGGAGACATTATTTGTGGCCAGTTTGCATCCTTCACTGACAATTAGTTTGATATGGCTGCACCTTATTCCTGGGAGCCCGAGTTAGCGCTGTAATAATCCATATCAATTATTGAGCCTCTGACATGGCTATTTAGGTTGCCTGAGAGGCTCTGCTCCACTCTGACTAATGCGCCAGGCCATCTGGTGCTGGTCTCTGACTTCATGAGAAGGAATTCACGCCTGTTGGGTAGGAGCATCATACGCCACCACCTCTGGCCAGCCGAGATGAGAGCAAGTCACTGAACTGGATCAAAGGTGTTAATTGAGAGACTACCACATTGCTGCAAAAATGTTACATTAAAGTCCTCAAGCCTCACAAACAACACTTCACACAGAGATTCGGAAGTGAGTCTTATCTGCTTTAGAATGAGTTTATATGGAATTGTAGATTTTATGGAATTCAGGCACTTACATTTTTTTACTATTGCACTTTTGTTATATGTTCTATAAGTCTGAATATTTTGACATTTTTTCAGACCATATTTTTTGTGGCCTGTGTGTCCATGCACATGTTCATTATTTTTCATTATTTGTAATTAACCGATGCCATTGAGCAACTACACTGACATAACAAACTGGTTGTTATTTTCCCTAATACATTACATTTCCTAATATATTTCCTCTGGTTGTATTCTCTCCCTCTCATAGCCCCTTTCTCTGTGTACAAAAGAATCTTCTAGGTTTCCTGACCTTTCACACCCCATAAGGTATAGTCTACTGTAGCATTTGGCTCCTATTTTGATGTGTGCAGTCTGCCTGCCAGGGTCAGTAGTTTTAATGATAGTGTGCTTAATCCACTGCGGTCCACATTGAGCCATTCCCTGCTATAAAAGGTCACTGAGATGCAGTGTTATTGGAAATGGTTCAAAGCGTCCTGAAATATCACCCCTCTCATTTGCACCTCCATTCATTTGTCCCTTTGCCAGTGGCCCCGTCTACTCCAAATAGGCTGCTGTTTTGTAAAGACAGGAGTCCTATTGTAAGATACATCATTTCTAAGTAAAGTGAAGGTTTTTATAATTCAGATATAAGTTCTTGCTAATGTGGCTGCACTGGAGTAGATCGCCTTTACGAGATTGATATTTCCTTTTCCCTTGAGTGTGTTGAATGACCATCTGGCTATATGAAAAGTGTGCAATGATTTCTCTGCCTTTTCCTTGCACACACACGCACACGCACACATCACACTGTCAATCATCACTCAGTGACCTGGATTGCTCGAAACGTTTCCTTGGCAGACACTCCACAACATTTGTTTAAGTTAGCCATGACAGCTCAAGGTTAATTGCTGGACATAATAAAATATTGACTCAGAAATTAGCCCAGAGAGCTCGGTGAGGAGCTCAGAAAGCAGACAGTTTTGCAATGTGTTACAAACACTGGGGCCACTGCAAATAAGCAACATTTTCTATGGACAGGGATATGGAAATAGACCCTAGGCCCCTGAAGTCAAAGCTGCAGAGAGGGAAAAGATCAACCAATGAGAGGTGGCTTTCTGGAACTTTGATAGAGAGTTCCTGTCATGCCCTGAAGAACCTTATGCTAATGATTAGATTTATGGATGGTGGAGAGATGGAACGGTGGCGCGCTGTGCTTTAAGACCTCAAAGGGGCCATCCATGGGAGGCCTGCTAGTCGGTCGGCACACGAACTCATCTCTCTTTGTGCAGTTGTTAGTCTGGTGCCCTCCGGGCACGCACCAAAGCTACCAGAGATGGGGTGATGAATCAAACATTCCCTTCATCCTGTCATCAGGACCTGTAAACATTTGCAACTGATGATAGTCGAAGGGACGCCAGCCACAAAGCAAGGTAAGGCAAACTGTGAATAAAAATAAATGGCTCTGAGCGCTGTTGTAATGAAATGACAAAAGAATTTCTCCCAGATGTCAAACACCACTAGTGCTCCCCATCACGTTTGCAAACTGTAGAGTGCGTTATGGAAATTGGACTGTACTATCAATTGTCACAAAGGGGCCTGATATGCTGTGTCTTATTTGTTGGTTGAAATATTGCTATTCCGTTAATCTATCAGCTATTGACTCTGGAAAGCTACACTGTGGTCTGTGTTCCCGTTCTGCAAGGACGCTTCTCAAGCGATTTAGAGCTTTTCTTCTGGGCATTAGGAAACGAGTGGCTTTCTCTGTAATACAAAAGGCAAACAAACAATCTTAAGCCCCGTAATGCGGCTCAGGAACACATGAATTGTGTGCGGCTCCCTGAACACAGTGTCCTCATGAAAGTGTACCATATTTCCAGACTTAATCTGACTTGAATTTCAGCATTACAATCAGTGAGAGAATACACCACAAAGAGAGCGCTGAGAATTCACGCCTTGTTTAGTTGTCTGTTACATTATGGACACAACTGCACAAGTCTAGCACCGAGAGGGTTTTTGGTGAAGAGTCAATATTGTTTAGGAAAGCGTGTTATCAGACTTTTCACAAACAACTGCCATGAGTGTCCCCGTGCCTACTGTGAACAGCACCTTAAAAGAGTACTGAACTGCTTTAAACAAAGTGGAGATGACGATGTCAGCATTTACAACTTATAGCAGTATAGTATACTAGCTCCTAAGTAACACCAGAATCTGGATTGGTCTCCGGCCAGGGTGCTGAAATAGCTTAGACAGATACTTATTATTCTACCTTGCACAGACACTTCATCAGCATGCATGCAGTTTCCCAGCATTATTGAAAGCATGATGTGTAAGTACTGAAATTTAAATCTTTCCTGTTGAAGGATTTTGTCAGTAATGAATAGTTTTTATATGTTTGATTGAAAATTACAACTTAAAAATCTTTTACCAAAATGGCCACTGTTTTAAATGAATTACATTTATGATTGCAACTTACTGCAACAATGCCTTACCCTTCAGGACTTACCCTCCATTTGGGTTAAATTAGAGACAAAGACTTGTACCTTGCAGAAATGTTCACCATAAGAAGAAAGGTTGATAATAAACAAACAAACAATCAATTTAACAATCAACTAAATAATATACTTATATTCACTTTTAATTTGCAGCTTAGTGGCAGCTTATAAGTTCACAACATGACCATTTATTAGTCATTAAATAGAATACTAGCCTGGGCCCGCCCATACTTCCTGTGATGCTACATTGAATTTCAGTCTGGCAAAGCTGCCGTTTTAGAGCATTTTAGAGCAAAAAAGTGGAACCAATGAGAAACGAACTTTCCCCCCCAGCGCCAGTGAGGCATCTGATAGAAGCAGGTTAAGCCCGCCTCTAAGAAGGTTGGTATTATGGTAGGTTCGCCAGACTAAGCTCCTATGAGCTTATTAGTCGCGGAAGCCAGGCTAATAGAATACTATGTTAGTTGTAACAATGACTATGACCTCTACATGCTTTGATCAGTAAGGGGCTTATAAAATGCTAGTGTAACAGCTACAGTTATTCTCAGGAACAGTTATTGTTAAAGGCGCTCTAAGCGATGCTGTTTCACGTCACTTCTTGTTGACGTTCGAAGTATTCCCCCTTCCTCCCATGCTTCCTGAAAGACTCATGAACGTGCATTTCCTTCTTGTCGTTTATTGGCTGGAACACTGTTATGTTTCGTTTTCGTTTGTTATGCTAGGTTTGCCCACTGTGTTTTTGTTGCCGTTTGTGGAGCCTGGGCTGTCAACAGAGACCGCGTATTTTTACAGTGTGTTCAGGGGACAGGCAGCTAGCAGATTGTGAGGAGATGTTTGCTGTATGTAACAACACATGTTTTTGTCCTAAAAATGCGTCACATCACTTAGAGCACCTTTAATCAAGAAGATGTAATTAGGGCTAATTTTAACATTATGTACTTGCACTTATACTACTTGGGTTTTGCTTAAAGTGCCCATAGAATGTCAAACCATATTTACCTTGTTATAGTTGAATTTAGGTAGCTTACGGTATCAAATGGACCATAGCAAAACTTCCGCCTCGTTCTACATGTAAATTTCAAAATGGCCGGGCTGAAAAAGGCCAATCTGAAACGAGGTGGCTCTTGACTTCAGCAGCACTAAGATACACCTCTTTGCATGGTCCAACCAAAGATTGTTTGGAAATGTCTGGTCCAATCCCCTATTGCTTCATGAATTTGCCAGGGGAGGCGGGAATTACGAATATTTTCGTTCTAAGCCTTTTAAATGAGCCTGTAAACAACGCGCTAGCAGTGCTCCTGGGTCACTTTCAGCCGCACAAATTTGCATACGCTATTATTGAGGCTCAGAGAACAATTCATAATGGTCAAAAAATGTGTTCTATGGGCGCTTTACATTAACAGATTATGTTTACTGATCCTATTATAATGGAATGTATTTAAATAAGTCTTTTCTACTCTACATTAACACACTCGGCATAGGCAAATCTGCCACCAGAAGCAATAAGGGTTCAGTATCTTTCTCAAGGACACTTCGATGGGGTCAGGTGGAGTGCGGCTCAAACCTGCAACCCTCCAGCTGCCGAACAGTACCCCTACCACCTGCGCATCGGCCCTGCTGTAAGCTGTTGTATAAGTATACTGTTTTGATCCCATTAGCACAATTTGGTCTTTGCATTGATACTAATTAGTGAGAAGGAGTAGTGAGGGTTTACATTACTCAAGAACACCTCGGCTGTGGTCTAATGGTCAGGAATCGAATTAGCAACCCTTAGATTTTAAGCCAAAACCTTTAACCAGTAGGACACACCTGCCCCATTTAAGGCTGCTTCATAAGACCCAAGCCAACCAAAGCATTTTATGACCATAATTTATACAACAACTAACTTACCTACTATGAATTAGAAGTATTTAGAGTTTAAATTAGAAAATATCTAGTTAATGATATACAGTACTATGGGTATAATGAGATCATGCAGAATAAGGTATTATTAGTGACAAAATTTAGTATTTTACTAATAAGCTAATAATAGTAATTATGGGTACCCTTATCTAAAGTATTTCCTACATTAATTAGGAACAGAACACATTATATCCTGTTTGAACATCTAGCAGGATTTTTTTCCTGAATGTTTCCTTGTTTACCATGTTCCCATATTGTTATTAATACTAAAATATAAGTGGGTAATAATAATTAGCAGGATATTGTCTCTGGTCACGGTGTCACAGGCAGCTCCTGCTCCTGCACATAATGCTCCTTGATGCCTGCTGGGAGGAGAAAATAGAAAATAAATCATCTGGAATATTGTTGGTCTCCTAATGCAGATGCTTGTGGTATCGGAATTGTCTTTGGATGACGGCACGCTTATTTGCACACACTGCACACATACAAATAAGCATCTGATATTCTACTCCGCAAAGTTTTGGTGGAGTTGTGGTTTCTTAGTAACAAAACAGTATCTAGCTGCTAAAATTAAATAGACACATAGGACTTGCTCCCCGAGATATATGTGATACTTTACATCCCACTTAATTAAACAGCAGTCTTGTTCTTATAGTATAGTGAAATAATTAGGTTTCTATAACATCTTCAGATGAATATCTCAGTTGTGACTGAGGCAAGTGTAGCCCCATCAAGGTGTTGGCATTCAGGGGGGGATCTCAGTGTTCTTAATGCACTCTAGGGTTAATCAGGGTTTGTCAGGTAGCTTTCTTGTAGCTGTTCTCCTCACGTGTTGTTCTTTGGGACGGCTTCAGTCCAGTGGAGTGGCACGCAAGACCCTTGCACCACTGAACTACTGTCTACCCCTCCAGCTAAAAACAACATCCCAGACATTTTCTGACCCTGTTGTTCCCTGTGTCACTACAAGATCTGAGGGAATTTTCTTACCCCTGACTTCAGCTCACCCTTGCGCTGACTCTGTGAAAGCATTGCTCCCCCAGGCTAGGAGCGAACCTTCCCCTCAGCAGGGCCAAAGAGGACAAGCCAGCTCGGCTACCATCCCCTTCCTTCTCTTCTCCCTTGAAACTGCGCGGTCCCCACGCTCTTGAGGTAAGCGAAGCACAGCCCTCGGCAGCACGTTTGGTTTGTGTTCGTCTTTTGAGGGTTTGTGTGACAGGGGATCTGAAAGGACTTGACAGACATTCAAGACATTTTTTTTTTTTTACAGCGGAGCAATGGGAATTACTGTCACTGCCACATCCAGCATCTTTCATCGCACTGAAAATGACTAATTAATAATTGTTAAACAGTTAATGAATTCCTGTGAAGGTATGAGATATATTTTATGACAGCACTATGGAATCATGTTTAATTCACTCGTTTCGACTTAAAATTCTCCACCACTTTAACCTTATGTAGGGCCAGACATTTTTGTGTGGACATACTGCTGCCCTTTCACGAGACAGAGCAAACAGCAGATAAGCACAGATTGGATTTTCTGTCAAAGGAAGGCTGCCCGAAATGCTTACAAAACAAGGTTCACCGGGATGTAGTGTGGAGTGCTGGCCTTACATTTGAAACATTATAGTGTCATTTGGTTGGATATTTTTGCATTCTTCGGTAATATGTTGCAATCGGATTTCAAAAGAAGTCCTAAGAAGAGTCAAACACAATGTGTTGAAGCTAACTGTGACAGCTAACTGCTAAGCTAACTGAAATTTTCTGTCTTTGAGTCACTAGTTAAATCACCTTTTTTTTTTTTTTTTTACAAACTCTACATCTCTGTGGGCTTACTATTGGAACCAGGGCTATCAGGACTTTTCCCCTTATATATAAGTCATGAAGATACATGGTATTTAGCCTATTTCAAGTAAATTTCGAGGATAGTTTTCCTATAGCCTAGAAATCGGTCTGCTTAGATTGATGCATATAGTTTTGCACCATTTCGAATTCAGTTAAAAGAGTAGCACAGTTCAAATGGCAGACCCCTTACTCAGCTAAAGCATTTCTATACTGTCCAACAACTCAGCCTCAAGTCTCTGGGGAGTGGGCCATTGACTGTCTCCATATGGATCCTCTGCCATGTAGACAGACTCACACAACCAAGAGTGTGGGTTTGCACTTTCATGCAAGCATATAATGACTTCTCCAGTCTTTTTGTTTTCTCTACAAAGTCATTTTGTCCTCTAAGTAATTTATGCCTTTTCCATGTCATGTTTTACCCCCCAGTGTAATTGCGTGTGTATCAGAGGCACATAGGAGCTAAGGCAAAGTGATTATATTGAGAGCACTGGGTGTTATCTGACCAGCTTCCTCCACCCTCCGACAATTTTGACATGCTCCAGCTATGAGCCACCATGCTAATAACATGAATAACCAGGATTACATGGAGACAGAACAAGCCTTGGGAGAATACATGTGAGGATGCCAATATTTGTACACGCTCAATTTAAATGACTCCAAAGTCTGATAGTGTCACTGAATCAGAATGACGGCTGACAACAACCCCAAACAGGGCCAGAGAACTCCAAGCCACCGCACAAAGTGTGCATGATCACATTTTCATAATGTGATTTGATTGGCAGTGTTTAATTGCACCGCAAACTGCCAAAGTAGATTGGAGGGAGGGAAAAATGGCTCATATCATGCTTTACCAGCTGAATTTCTGCGTCAGTGTCATGGTAACCTAGACAGCAGCTCGGCTCGTGCCACCCACCCCCTGAGCCGTCGCCGAAACGGACCAGTACACACTCAAGGAGCCGCGGGGGTGTTGCATATTTATAAAACAAATAATTAACGGGAGTGTCTCTCTGCCACACCGAGCTTTCATTAGCTGACGTCTCCGCTCCCTGGCGGCGGTCCAGTGGGTTTCAGGCACCAGCGGTTTCAGCGACCGAGAGCTCAGTGAGTGGGAGGAGAACAGGTGGATTTATTAGACACAATTAAGATCAACTGATTGTGAGCTGAGTCTTTGGGACAGAGAGAGAGCAAGAGAGAGAGAGAGAGAATTTGAACGTGTGTGGGGTGGGGGGGTTAAAAAGCCAGAGCAGAGCCAGAGAGAGCTCTGGTTTCATTAGTGCGTACCAGGTTGGTCTTCGAGTGAACCAAGGCAACATTCATCAGCATTGTGTTGTCCTTAATGCATTTCCCTCTCTCTCTCTCTCTCTCTCTCTGTCTGACTCCTTGACGCAGAAGGAGTTTCTAGTCGCCTAGCTGTGCTGGAGCAGCCAGAGCAGCATGCAGTGCTTGAAGTAGCAGCCTGCAGGTCACTGGGACATGCTCTGTTCTTCCCTGCTGTCATTGTTTAAACACACAGAGCCTGTGCAATCCGCCCACCCAATAAGGGCCTGAATATGTATGGGGGTTAATCCACGTGCTTCATTAAAAGTGCCAGGAGACTCTTGAGCTGGGGTGGGTCACAACATGGATTTTAGAGTCAAAAGTGAAACAAAATAGGGTTAAATGAGGGTTAAATTATCTCACATTTATCACCATTGTAGAGAAATGTTTGCTATACATATAAATATTTTTGTTTTTGATAAACTCAGGATATTTTTTATCTGTGTATGTTGGTTCAATAAATTGTGCATTCATTGTGTACGATGAAATATCTAAAGGGTTTTCAGCCCTGGGTATTCAACCCCTAATTTCTCCTCAGTTTCAACAACAACTTTTGAGCAGATGTGATTAAAAGGTGGAAAATGCTGACGTTCTACTCCAATAGACTGTGGCGCATCAATTTACCTCAGGGTATGCTTTCAGGCCTGGCAGGCAAAATCGAATAAGGCTAATTTGAGAAGATGTGCTTTTAGTTCAGTGCTTTTTTGCATAAACACAACGGTGGCTTGGATTAAAAAACACCTAAAATTGTTACATCCATGAAATCACTTTAATTACAGAGACTAACAAACCATTTATGTCCCCAAATATGCCAGAGCGTAATGATGATTACAAATACACCACACCACTGAGTACGGTAATGGCTTCATTCAGAGAAACCTGGCACGGTAGAGAGAGGAGGAGAATTTATTTATTTATTTATTTTTTACAGCATTACATTTTTACTACTATTAGAGTGTTGTCCATGTCCACTCCCGGGCTGCACTGCAGAGCGCTGCTATCAAGCTGAAACAGGTCTTAGACACGTCTTATAATGAGAAAATTCATATTTAGATTTTAAGCAAAATTGATTATATTAGTCAAGGGCGTAACTTTGTGTTGAACATTGGGGGGGGTCAAGATAATAGGGCATAACTTTGTGTTGAACATTGGGGGGGTCAAGATCTCCAAAATAAATAAATTAGTTTTAAACGCCAGATTACCACCAACTAGGGTTGCAAAATTCCGGGAATTTTCAAAGTTGGAAACTTTCCATGGGAATTAACGGGAATTTATGGGAATTTATGGGAATTGACGGGAATAAATTGGAAAAAAATGGGAATTATCTCAACTAAAGGTCAGGGACATAAAGACAGTTGGTAGAAAATAATATTTTAGCAGTCTTGGCTAAAACTATGAGATGTGATATGCATAAAGTTGAGTAGCCTATAATTTGCTATTCTTCAATCACAGGGGCATAACACACTTAATGCAGGGCTATTGAGGCCGCACCTCCTATACGCATTGTGCATCCTCCCATCACATCTCAAAGATTTCTAGAATTATGGACTTTTAAAGCAACCTTTATGAGCCACATACAGTCACTGATACAGACACGCTACACATTTGAGGACTACAAACAGTCAAGAAAGTTATGATGATATAACTTAGATGATATTTGTTCTAAAATGTTAGATTTTAGCTAGCCCAATCAAAATATAGATTGCTACCTCACTGGTAAGGCAGATATGTTAAAGGTAAGCTAGCTAGCACCTTTGTATTAAAGAAGTTAGCTTATCATGGTGCTAGATAGCACAAAATGTGCTGTTTCTTCTGCGTCCTGCTAAGCAGTTTTACATAACCACACCTGATTTCATACATCATTTAAATGTTTTGATAGCCCTTTCCATTTGTTCAGTTTACAATCTACATATTTAACAGAAAAATGCTATATTTTTAATTTAATTGTATATTTTTTGCAAAAATGTCTTATGACAAAATATGTTGTTGGTATATGAGTCATATGGTCTATGTTTCTTAAAGGTGCTCTAAGCGATGTGACGCGTTTTTAGGACTAAAACATTTGTTGTTACATACAGCAAACATCTCCTCACAATCTGCTAGCTGCCTGTCCCCTGAACACACTGTAAAAAAACGTGGTCTCTGTAGACAGCCCAGGCTCCACAAACGGCTAAAAAACACAGTGGGCAAACCTAGCATATCAAACGAAATGAAACATAACAAACATTGTTCCAGCCAATAAACGACAAGAAGGATTTGGAGGAGGGGTTGGGTGGGGGTTAGTGCGCGTGAGTCTTTCAGGAGGCATGGGAGGGAGGGGGAGGAGGGAGGTATCCTCCGTTTTGTTTGACAATACTTCGAACGTCAACAAGAAGTGACATCAAACACAATTGCTTAGAGCGCCTTTAAAATCATCCAAAATTTCCAGTTAATTCCCATAAATTCACATAATTTCCACAAATTTCCATTTTTTAATATTTCTAAAATTCCCAAGCTAAAGTTTCCATGGAAAGTTTCCGGAAAGTTTCCAGAAATTTACCGGAAATTTTCCACCCCTTTGCAACCCTACCACCAACATGTTTGCTTGTCGGCTCTCCACTGTTATCTTGCCAGATGGAAAAATATTAAATATTTGCTAAATTTGATTAAGTCCAACTAATTTGATGTTCCTGATCTTTGTATTTGCACTGGCCATGATTCGTGCACTACACCTGCACCACTATGTTTTCCCTTGCACCTTACTGTTTTAAACTCTGAGTATAATTTATAACCTGTATATAATGTTGATAGTAGTCTATGTATATTGTATATAGTAAATTGTCTATTGTCTTGATCATACCCATTATACCTCTTACACTGTATGTACAATGATGGACGTCCTATAGAGCAACATCTACCAGAGTCAAATTCCTTGTATATGCAAGTATACTTGGCCAATAAAACTGATTCTGATTCTGTATTAGAAATACATAGTGATACTTGAACAGTGATTTACTTAATATAGTTGCAGCTGTGTATCTGACTATTTATGCCACAATGACACATAAGTAAATCCCTATTGTGTTTAGGCAGTAGCTAACAAGACCATGGCAGCTTCCACTCAATTGATTTTGTGTTTGTGTATCCATTATGAAAAACTAATCTTAAACGTTTTTGATTTATCAAATGAGTCAGTGTATTGACACCAGTAAACTACACAGCAAATGTCACAATTCATGACAACACATTGCAATTATTTTACATTCAGAATTTCAGCCATAGACCAAAGTGAACAATCTTTTTGAAACTACAAGCCTACAGACACCGTCATTCACCGTATGTATGTCTGTGCAGGCATTTGTGCTCAAAATCAGGGGGGAAAGTCTCTGAACCTTAGGCTACTGCATATTTTCTGAACTAACCATCTGCAGCTAACTATCAATAACAGTTAAGCAAGGGATGGCAGATAGGTAAACGATGCCAAAACGTATGACTGTATTGTAGCAAACCGTAACTTCAGTTAGAATAATTCAGGAAAACTGACATTGGTCTAACACAGTAGGCTACATCAGGGTTTCTCAAACTTTTTTGCTCTGGGGCCCTGTGATATTAGGCCTTGGTGTTCCAAGGCCCTGCATAGGCCTCTGCACGCCCCCTGAACACCCGCCCAATGCCCGCCGCCATGGGCGCCCTTAGATAGGTAGATGGATAGATAGTTTACTATTATTAATGCTGCCATTATCATCATTAGTATAATAATAATAATTATTATTATTATAATAATAATTATTATTATTATTATTATTACAGGTCTAAACTAATGTAGGTTATTATTAAACAAGGAGACCTAACAGCTTGAGATTATTGTGCTAGTTACAGATACGTAGGCCTAATAATTTGACTTTTGTCATTACATGTACTACAACTATTATTATTACTATTAGGTCTATTGTTAGAAGTAGCAGTAGTAATACCTATTATCACGTCTCTTTTTTCACTTTTTGTTTTTGTTTAGATTTTTTTGTTATAACTACCCTTGAACTTCAAGTAGGCTGCTACTGCAGTGCCTGGAACCTCAAACCGACAAGAGACTGTAGCCCCATTTAGGCTACAGATTGCATTCCCAGTATGAACTTAAAGGGAGAATTGAACGTAGCCTGCATGCTGACCATAAACCTCAAATAAATGAGAGGCCCAGTCATCCACAGAAATATCGCAGGAAAAAGAAAAACCTAATTCTAATGCGAAGGGTCCGCCTGCTTTCTCGCAACTATCAGGTCAAAACGAGGAAGACAGGGTGACAAGGACATTCGGAGCGTGTTTTCTAAGTTGCGTCTGTTTCGGTATTTTGTCTTTGTCAAATGTGAAAATACATACGCGGAGGTATGTTGAATTGAAAGGTAGCGTTTTCACTGCCATTTCACTCTGCTGGGGATATTCATCGCAGCAGGACGACCAGAATTCAGACAGAGAAAGTCGAGTAAATATAGACTGCAGACCAGCATCGCACGAGAGCTCCAAAAGTTTATCATGACCTGCACCAAGGTGGCAGCCGGACAACATGCAGTATCAAAGGCATAATTAGCATCTCGCAAATTGTAAAAGTTGCCTGG